>PVJA010003585.1:0-70840 GCA_004027025.1 Myocastor coypus | reverse complement strand
ACTTTCCTGAGTGCCGGCATGTCAGCACTGCATCTTAAAATGCCACACTTGTTCAGAGGAATAAGATACAACTTCATCTTTGAAGCAGTTTTCAGTCTAGTGGAGATACACCATTAAAAAAAAAAAGTAAGTCATCAACTCCTCTAGAGACGTATGGGGAACTCAGTGAGGGAAGCAGGCCAAGAGAAAGGTGGCCATGGCCCCTCCAAAAGGAGAGCCACCACTCAGTTGTACCCTTCATCTGTCCATTGGAAATGGGGACCGAGAGCTGCCAGATTTCCCAGAGCTAAAGAGAAAACAGAAAACCTTTTTTTTTAAATATGCTGTCTCCCACTTTAAGAATATTTTTGTTGTTACCCACTTGTTCAAAACTGCTTAAACTAGTACTGTAATTCATAAAAGCAAAACACATTTGCTTTCCACATAAGCCCTGTGGTTCACCCTATACTGACTTCTCAAATAAGCAGATAATTAGAATGCTCTTCATCTGGTGAGAGAAATGTGTGTAGAGTTCACAAAGGGTACAGATAGTGATTAACTCTTCCCCTAATGATTTCTAAAAAGGCTTTCTAATTACTTTCCAGCCATTCGTCAGCACCTTGCTGAACTTTTTGTATTTTGGTTCTTGTTGTTGCTGTAGAATGAGTATTTCATGCAGCTTGGAGAGCTGGGCAATGCTGGACGAGTCTCCTTTGTTTGTAAGTAAATACATGTTTGGCAAATGCCACCAGTGAGCTTGTGGAATGTGTCTTAGCAGTTCTCCCCATTCAGGTTTTCTGTTGCTTCATCTCCTGACTTGTACATTCTTCATTGAATTGTGAAAAGGAGATGTCCTTCCTGCTGTTCTTGTCTTGTTTCACAGAATAGAATGGATTCATTCTTATTTTTTGAATGGAACTGTAATTAACATGGTTTCCTTTGTTGAACAACCTCAATTTGCATAGTACCTGCTCATTCTGGAGCACTATTATTGGTCACATAGCTTCACTAACTGGCGTCTGAGGGCTCTGGGAATAGTGTTTGTTAATTATCTGCTACATACCAGGTGACTAAGGGGAGATTCTGCTACTGCGACTTTCATGAAACTAGCACTCATGATATTTCTTAATTGCTTAATGATAGAAGTGGTGATGTGAAACTAAAATAGAATACACTCTTAGCTGTTAGGAAAGAAATTTTCAATAATAATTATTTTAAAATATGCATACACACAAATCTAGACCCTACCTATTCTTATACCCTAAACTTATATGAATCTAATTTTCTTTAGTAGCATCATCAAGTTGCGCATGGTAGCACATGCTCTAGTCCCAGCACTCAGTCACAAGGCTCACCAGGAGGCCATATAGCAAGATCCTGTTTAAAAAAGAAAAAAAAAAAAAAAAAAAAAAAAAAAAAAAAAAAAAAAAAAAAAAAAAAAAAAAAAAAAAAAAAAAAAAAGCATAGTTAATCATCCAAAAAAAAGTGTTAGCAAAATAGCACATGTGTTCTCAAAAGCAACTGTGTGAAGCTATGTATTGTTGTAAATTGGGAGAACTGGAGACTATAACCTACTTTAAAGCACTTAAGTTTTGATTTGAGTTTTTTTTTTTTTTTCCTGATTTTTTAATTAACATTGTCATGGGGTAGGGAATAAGAACGCATCTGTGACCGTGAGTCAGTCCTCACTGTCTAGTCTACTTACCTACTCTGTGCAGAAAAAGAGGCACTAAGCTTTTAGAACTGGTGGGTCCTAATATTTTAGAGCCAGAATGTGCACGAAACATTATTGAATCTTAAGACTTATTCCACACTGAAAGAAACAGACTGAGAAAAGGGAAATGTTTCCCTGAATTTAATATCAAATAAACAGTAAACTTCCCTTGAGTGGGTCTTAAGCAGAATTTAGAAAAGGTTCTAGAGATGATTGTATTTCTGCATCAGCCATCAGAGTAACAACTGTCCACATGTAGCCACTAGACACTTGGGTTGTGGCCAGTACACATGGGAGCTTGGTCCCAGGCTTCCCACAGATGCCAACATCTGTGGATGCACAAGTGCCATATATAAAATGACATCATATTTACAGATTTCCTCCTTCGCATCTTCCTAGATACTGTCTTCTCTGTTACTTATAATACATACACTGTACATGTTATGGCAGTCATGATACTGTACTCATTAATAATGACAAAGACTGTATATGTTCAGTATAGACACAGATTTTTAAAATATTTTTTTGATCTAAAGATGGGAATTCAAAAATACTTCTGTTTACTTCCCCTTCATCATTTTGCTATGATTCTCATAAATCTTATCTTTGCATGTGTTATTTTTCTTTAAAACATTTGTTTTTAAAGAACACAAGAAAAAAAGAAATACGTTTATATTTATCCAGATTGACCATTTCTGTTATGTACTTTTATTTTATAGACTCATATTTCTGCCTAGTAGAGTTTTCCATCAGCCTAAAAAATTGCCATTAACTTTTCTATAACTTATTTCTCCTTAATGCTTTTCTTAATTTTCAGTTATGAAAAGGTATTGTTTCACATTTATTTTTATCTTTATTTTAAAAAGAAAAGACAAAAAGAATGATGAAGATTTGAAAACAAGATAAAAGGAGATTAACAATAGTTAATATATTTTGTATTGTTATCTTCACAGTAGTTGCTCAGATTACAAAATGTAGATGAAAAATTTATCTGATAGCAGAAGCCCAAACATTGTTATCGATAAACTAATAGAAATTAATAGTATAATTGCCTTACCTATCATGTGTGTGTGTAATTTCTTTTCTTTTCCCTTCCTTTTGTTTCCCTTTTCAATCCCAGTTCTTCATTTCCTTTTGAGCACTTTCTTCTCCTTTCTCAATATCTGTTGTATGTATTGGATCTTATTTACTCTCTCTCTGTTTCCCAAGCCAGGGAAAGAAATACAATGTTTACACACGGAAGTCTGTTTTATTTCACTTATGAGTGTGGTCTTAAGTTCCATCCACTTACCTATAAAAGCCTTGACTGCATCCTTCTTTACAGTTGACTAATTCTCTGATAGATAAAAGCACCACATCTTTTTTATTCATTCCACAGTTAATGGGCATTTAGATTGTTTCTAAGACTTAGCTGTGACAAATTATGCTGCTATAAACATATGTGCACAAATATCACTGTGGTATGATACTTTCAATTGTTCTGGAAAAATACCCAAAAGGGGAATAGTTGGGTTGAATAGGGCTTCTAATCCTAGTTTTTTGAGGATTCTCCACACTGTTTTCCACAATGGTTGTACCAGTCTACACTCCCACCAACAGTACAAAAGGGTTCCCTTTTCCCTGGCCAGCATTTGCGATTGGTTGATTTCTTGCTAACAGTCATTCTTTCTGGAGTGAGATGGAGTCTCAGTGTTGTTTTAAGTTGAATCTCTGAATGACTAATGATGTTAAACTTTTTATATATATATTTGTTCGATATATATATATATATATATATATATGTCTTCATCTGAGAAGTGTGTATTTATCTCAAATGCCCATTTTTTTCATTGGGCCTTTCAATTTGAAGAGTCTGATAGTTTTCAGTTCTTTCTATATTCTAGATAGAAATCCTTTGTCTGAGGGACAGTTGGCTAAATTTTTTTTCCCCATTTTGTGGGTTGTCATAACACTCTGTTGTTGATTTCTTTTGATCTGTAAAAACCTTTTATTAAGATGAGATCCCGGTGGTTGATTCTTTAAAGTACTTTCCATGCAGTTTTTATTTTGTTCATGAACTATCTGTCTATGCCTATGTCTTCAAAATTTTCTACCTAGTTCTCTTCCAGTAGATTTAGCATTTCTGTTTTAACATTTAGATCTTAGATCCATTTTGACTTTTTAGTCTTCAGCATGTGCAAAGCCAGTTTTTTTGGCACCATTTATTACAGAGGCTATCCTTCTTCTAATGAACATGTTTTGCCTCGTGGTCAAAAATAACATGACTTGGGGCTGGGGAGATAGCTCTATGGCATAAGTGCTTGCCTGGCAAGTGCAAGGTCATGAGTTCGAACCCTGGTCCCGCAAATAAATAAATACATAAATATAAATAAATAAAAATAACATGACTTAGTATGTTTAGAATTATGTGTACATCTTCTGTTCTGTTCTGTTCCACTGCTCCTCAGATCTGGTCCTGGGTTGTTTGTTTGTAAGTACCATGCCGATTTTATCACGGAAGTTTATATTATAATTTCAAGTCAGGGATTATGATGCCTCCTGCCTTACCTTTGTTTTTTTGTTTGTTTGTTTGTTTGTTTTTTGTTTTTTAAGAATTTTTTTTATTTTATTTAGTTATCTTTTTCTTGTTTCAGAGCCTTTATTTGTTTATTCACTCATTTTTATGGCCAGCTCAGCCCGCCCCAAGGGCAGGGCCAGCGCAGCATGTGGTGCCAGGGATCGAACCACGGTCCCTGAAGCCGCCCAAGCTTTCCCAAGCAGGCGCTTTAGACCACTGAGCCATCCCGCCGACCCCTGCCTTGCCTTTGTTGCTCAGAATTGTTTTTGTTTTTGTAGGTCTCTTCTGGTTTCAAATGAATTTTAGGGATATTTTTCTACATCTGTGAGGTACACTAACAGTATTTTGATCAGGATTTCATTACATCTTTACAACAGTTTTGGAAGTAAGGCCATTTTCACTATGGTGGGCTTTCCTATCCATGAGCAAGGGATATTTTCACATTTTCTGATGTTCTTTTTAATCTCCTTTTTCAGAATATTGTAATTTTAAGTATGTAGATCTTCTTCCTTTGTTAGATTTATTCCTAAGTATTTCATTTCTTTTGGTCTCTTTCAGTCAGTTTGTTGTTTTTGTACAGGAATGCTATTGATTTTTGATTGTTGACTTTGTGTTCAGCTATGCTACTCAATTTGCGTATAAAATCTGATAGTCTTTTGGTGGAATTTTTGGGGTCTTACGTGTAAACTGTGTCATCAACAAATAATCATAATTTTACTTCTTCCTTTCCTATCCTTATTCCTTTTATTTTTCTCTCTAGTCTAACTGCCCTGGCTAATGTTTCCAGAACTGTGTTGAATGGGAATGGTGATAGTGGATATTCTTGTCTTGTTCCTGATTTTAGAGTGAAAGCTTGAAATTTTTGTCTATTTAGTATGACACTGGCTACTGATTTGTTCTCAGTGGCTCTTACCATGTTGAAGTAGAGACCATCTATTCCAATTTTCTGTATTGTTTCTATCATGAATGATTGTTGCATTTTGTCAAAAGCTCTGTTGAGGTGATGGCGTGATCGTCTTTGTCTTGATGCAGCGTTATACATTTATTTCCTAACATTACTGAAATGAACCCTATTTGTTTATGATATATAATCTTGATAATTTTCTGCATTGTCTTTGCTAAGTATTTTATTGGGAATTTTTGAATCTATACTCATTAGGAATATTGGCCTACAATTCTCTTTTTGGTTGGATCTTTTTTCTCGTTTTGGTATTAGGGTAATACTTGCCTCCAGGAATGAGTTAGGGGGAATTACTTCCTTTTCAATTTCATTGAATAATTTGAGGAATATTAGCATTAATCTTTTCCAAACTTCTTGTAGAATTCAGCTGTGCATATATCAGGACCTGAACTTTTCTTTATAGGCAAGTTTTTAGTTATATTTTTGGTTGCCGTAACTGATATTGGGTTATTCAGAATTTTTACATATTCTTGATTTAACTTTGTTGTATAACTTTGGTAATACATACGTTTCTAGGAATTGGCCCATATCCTCTCTTTTCCATCCTCTGTGAGTAAACACTTTCAAAGTAGGTATTGAAGATCTTCTGAATTTGCATAGCATATGTAGTAATTTCACCCATTTCATTCCTCATTGCTTAAATTTAAGGTTTTTCTTTTTCTTTGGATAAGGTTGGCTAGGAGTTAAATCACTTTTGTTTATTCTTTAAAGAACCAATGCTATGATTTATTTATTAATTGTTTGTATTGTTATCTTATTCTCAATTGTGTTAGTTTCTGCTCTGATAATTATAATTTCCTCCCCTCCTGGTCTTTGGTCTTGACCTGCTCTTCATTTCCCAGAAGCTTGAGGTGCAGCCTTAGGTTGTTTATTTGTGCTTGTTCTATTTTTCTAATGTGAGAATTAACTGCTATAAATTTCCCTCAGGACTGCTTTTATTGCATCCCACAGGTTCTAGTACTTTCTATTTGCATTTTCATTCGATTATAAATATTGTTTAATTTCTTCTTTAATTTTATCTGTGATCCATTGGTTTTTCCAGTAAGGAGTTATTTAATTTCCATGTGCTTATGCAGTTTTTGTGGTTTCTTTTCTCATTAATTTCCAGTTTCATTGCACTATGGTTAGATACTATGGATAATTTCCATTCCTTTGCAGTTACTTAAAGCATGTTCTGTGAACTAGTGCGTAGTATGTTTTAGAGAATGTGCCATGTTCAGCTGAGAAGAATGTGCATTTTTATGCTATTAGGTGGAATGCTCTGCAAACATTGCTAAGTTCATTTGTTCACAGGTTTAATTCAGTCATTTCTTTGCTTTTTTTTTTTTTTTTTTTTCATTTTGGTGTTGTTGTCTAGTTGATCTATTTCTTTGTGAAAGTGGGATATTAAGGCCCCTGTTATAATCATGTTATTGCTTATTTGATTTTTCTTGTCTATTAATATTTGTCTTATAGAGTTGGGCACTCCAGTATTTGCATATACATTTATGATTATCCCTTCCTCTTGAAGTTTTCCCCAAACAAATACATAGCGACCTTCTTTCTTTTAATCATTCTTGCTTTGAAGTTGATAAACAGACTAGGTGTCCCTGCCTTTTTCTGAGTTCTTGTTCCATGGAATATTGTATTTCATTCTTTGACTTCTGGTCTATAAGTTTACTTTGAAATAAATGTATTTCATGTATACAGCATATTGTTGGATCTTGTTTCTTGGTTTAGTCTGCCAATATGTTTCAACTGGTGAGTTGAGGCTGTTTGCATTGATATTTGCAACTGATATATATTGGCTTTTCATTCTCATGTTATTTTCTTGCTATGGGTTCCCTGCTTTTTCTCTCAGTCTAATTGCTTGCTCCGCGTGATGGTTTCTTTCTGATGTTGTTCTCGGAATTGTGATCAATTATGTCTCTATCTAGAATATCTCTCAGTGTGCTTTGTAGGTTGGTTTGGTGGTTGTGAATTTCTTCAGTTGTTCTTTGTCCTGTTGTTTTTCTATTAATTTTGAAAGATAGTTTTGCAGAGCACATCAATCTGGGTCGGAAGTTGTTTGTTTGTTTGTTTTTTAGGATGTGAAGTTCTTGGCTTCAAGCTTTTCTTCACTAAGGGTTTTTCTTGAGAAGTCTGCTATGATTCTGATGGGCTTTCCTTTATGGGTGTCTGTCTCTTTTCTCTAACAGATTTTAATGTTCTGGTCTTGCGCTGACTTTCTAGGATCTTGATTATTATATGTCTGAGTACACATTTACTTTCATGTGTGTTTGGGGTTCCATATGCCTAGCTTAACTATATGTCAGAATCTGTTCCTGTGTCTCAGAATTTGTCTGCTATCACTTGTGCAGAAGTTAGTATGTCATTTGTGTTGACTTCTGCTTTTTCATTTATACTTACCAATCTTACATTGTTTTTCTTTGCATCTTCTTGCAGCTGTTGAATTGTTATTTCCTAGTCTTTTGCTATATAACAAAAGAAGAGATGCCTTGTGTGTGTGACAGAGAAACCACTAGTCACAGTCCTGTCTTTATGGTCTGAAGGTCTATCTCAGGCCTTCAATGGGATTTTTAATTTCCTAAATATCTCTTAGAATCTGTTTCATGTATTCAGTTTCTTTTTTCTTTCCTTGTTTTATTTTATCGTATTTTTAAATTCATTTTAATGAGAAAAAAAGATAAAATAGCAATGAAACAAGTTAGTAGATGGTTATAATAATTACTATCATTCACATTGTTGTCTTTTTTTTTTTTTTTTTTTTTTTTTTTTTTTTTTTTTTTTTTTTTTTTTTTTTTTTTTTTTTTGTCTTTTTTTGTCTTTTTGAGACAGCGTCTCGCTATGCAGTTCAGGCTGGGCTTGAGCTCACTTTTGTAGCCCAGGCTGGTCTCGAACTCACATCGATCCTCCTGCCTCAGCCTCCCGAGTGCTGGGATTACAGGCGTGCGCCACCACACCGGGCACACCTTATTGTCTTCATAGTAGCTATTCAGAGGACAAGATGCAGACTTGATATCTTGTCTAAACAATATTAGTATAAACTGCTATTCTCAATGAATTAAGACAAAGTAGTTATATATCGTAACTCTCTTGTGTATGTATATATATATATATATATATATGTATATATATATATATATGTATATATATATATATGTACACATTTTTTCTTTCTAATACTGTGAGAAAATATCATACCATATTTTATAAGTAGATTGTAAGTCAGAGATACAGTATGAATCCTAAAACAAAATTATAATTAAACAATATTCAGAAAATTAATTAAATATTAATTAAAATTAAATTAAATATTTCAAAACAACATTCCAAAATTCAAATTATTAGTTCAACTTAGAAGCCAGAATGTTGTATATCATATGTATGAATCTATAATCAATTCAAACTACTCGCACAGTATCTGAATAGGTTAATATATGCAAAGATAACAACTAAGAAAAAGTTTCCATGGTAGTAAAGAATTACTAAGAATAAAACATAACAAATACTGGAATGGCAAATATATGACGAAACTGCTAACAGTTTAGGGATAGGATATTGCACAAAGTTCTAGTATGTCATGTGCATGGACAGTATCCATGATGCTTACTGGTGATCAGTGTCACATGTGGGACTAAGCTACTGTTATTTCCTTGATATCTACCCTGTAGACACAGAGAGAATCATGACCGATAAAGTGCAGGACAAGTCTATTTGTAGAATATGCTGATGGATATATTCTGCTGCTGTATACAAAAGAATAGTTGAAAGACTGCTTTTGTATACCTCTTTTTCTCCTGTGTTTCATTATTTTCCCTATTTTGTGGGTTCTTTTCGTTCTCCTTCATGGAGTTGTGGTCATTTTGATCCTTCTGTAGAATATCTTTTAGTAAACTGTGCAGGGTTGGCTTTGTCATCATGAAATGCTTTAGTTGTTATTTGTCCTGGAAGTATTTCATTTCTCCATTATACTTAAAAGAGAGTTTTATAGGGTATATCAGTCTGGGTTGGAATTTGTTTTCTTGCAAGACTTGAAGTACTTTGTTCCATGCTGTCTTTGACTTGATGGTTTGTAAAGAGAAATCTGCTGTTATTCTGATGGGTTTTCCCTTAAATATGATCTGTTTCTTTTCTCTAGTAGCTTTTAGTATAGTTCCTGTGCTGAATTTCTGGGATCTTGATTATTATGTCTGGGTATAGTATTAATTAGGTTGATGTTATTTGGAATTCTATATGCTTCAGTTCTTCAGTTACGTGAATGTCAAATTGTATCCCCATATTTGGGAATTTTTCTGTTATTACTTCTGCCCATATTCTTTTTATGTCCTTTGTATTGACTCTTTCTTTCTCACTGATGCCTAGTAGTCTTACATTGTTCATTTTTTATCATCTTACAGATGTTGAATTATTTTTTTCTGCATCCTAGTTGCTATTAAGAGATCTTTTCTCACTTCTTCACTAGCTGCAATGATGTCTTTAAGGTCTAAAAGTCTATTTTCACTTTCATTGAAATGGTTCTGTCAACTTGTAATTGAAGTTTTAGGCTCCTGTATAGCACTTTGAATCTGCTTCATAAATTCTATTACTTTCCTATGTTGCTCATCCAAGGATTCTATCATTTTTCTATTCTCTATTTTTTTTATCAGTGTCTTCTTTAGAAGCACTTAGAAGCGCTTAGTACTTCTTTTGTTATACATATTATTTCTTCTTTTATTTCAGAAATTAGTTGTGATCTGATTTCCTCTATACAAGTGGTTCTCAACCTTCCTAATGCCATGACCCCACAATATAGTTACTCATATTGCAGTGACCCCAAACCAAAAAATAATTTTGGTGGCTACTTCAAAACTGTAATTCCAAATAAATAACATTTTCCAATGCCTTTAGGCGACCCCTGTATTTTGGTCATTCGACCCCCACCAGGGTCGCGACCCACAGGTTAAGAACCACTGCTCTATACCTTTCTTCAGTTCTTTCTTTATTTTAAATGATATTATTTCAGAGATGTCAGGTGTGTGATTTCCAGTTTCTTCTATTCTGTTTCTTTCTTATATTGTCTATTCAAGGTTTTCATCATTTTCCTATGCACTTCTATTTTTTTATTTCCTCTGTAGATATGCTGGTTAATTCCCTTATTATGATTGTCATTTCTCTTTTTATCTGACTTACTATTTCTGATCTGATATGCTCTATAGCCTTATGGATTTGTTTCTTTAATTCAGTTGCTATTGAAATTGTAGGTGTGTACATTCATATATATATATTTATATGTTTGTGGTTGATTTTCCGGTAAACCCAGTTTGGTAGGTCTTCCTTTTTAGTTCTTCAGACATTTATTTCATTCCATTCTTTGTCTCCACTAATCTGTTTTTCTAAGAATCTAATTATAGGAATAAAAGACCATTTCTCACTGTCAAGCAGATTATTGATACCATTTTTAAACTTGTTCCTCTCAAATTTGAATAATTTCTTTTAGCTTATCTTTATATTGAATTATCTTTTATCCTGTAGTGAAAAATATTTGACCATCTAGTTAGTTAATTTTAGGTGTTACATTTTTTTTCACTCAGAACTTCTGTTGATTTTAGGGTTTACTATTCTTTCTTAAACATCCCATCTCCTTATCCATTTGTGTTTACCTTTTCCTCTAAATTCTGCCACAGTTGTAATAGTTATTCTGAAAAGCTTATCTGATAATTATACTAACTAGGAACTGGGAACTGCTGATATGTGAACACAGGTGGGTTTTTCTTTTGATTGTTCTTTTTTCCTTTTTTGTTTTTCATAATTTTATAATAGCCTAGACTGTATAAAAAGTAGCAGAGCCTGAAATATAATATGCTGGTTCCTAACTATAAACAGAAGTTCCTCACATGTCTCAAGTCTCAAATAATGGAAATTGGTGCTGGGATGATCTTTTCCATTGTACCACCATCCCCAAAAGACTCTTCATGCCTCAGTGACACCAGTAGTGGAGGGTTATCTCTCTGCCTGAGGAATGATACCAGAAGCAGTGCCCAGAGACATGTACAGTCAGAGTCATGATCTCCTCAAGCTACAAGCAGGGACCTCCTGGAGAAGCTGTGACTCCCACACTTTCTCAAGCAACAAGTTTCCCCCTTGATTATATTCAGTGACCAGAAGCTAAACACTAACTGGATGCCTTCATTTTTAAAAGAATGTGTTGGGAAGCACATCCATACCAAAGTTTATGCAAAGAAAGTTAAGTACAATGGACCAAAGATGCCTGATTCTTGGTAATTACAGAAGCAACAATTCATTGTTTGAGAGCTATAATCCCAGGGTGATCTCCAGGACTTTTTTTTTTTTTTTTAAGGATAGAAGAGCAAAAAGGGAGTGTTCCTTCCTCCTTCCAGAAATCCATCTATCATCTCATACTGACATGAGAAGTCCAGCATACAAAAAAATCAGTTGTTATTTTTTTTCTTTCCATTGTTTCTTAATCTCAGGAAACATAAATACAATATTTTTACATTTTATGATTTCTCACATTCCTTCCATAGATTCAGCTATTCCTGTCAAAACCCTTAACTTAAAAACTTGAAAATTATCTTTATTTTTACTTTAGGGTTCTCACATAAGAAAAACCATGTAGTATTTCAGTTTCTATGACTGATTTTTTGCTTTAGCAATATGATCTCAAGGTACTTGGCTCCACATGCCTCACTGGCCCTGCTCTCTGGCACACTGGGCCAGTGGTGGAGTCTGGGCGTGCTAGTGCACACCTGTAATCCCAGCTCTTGGGAGGCAGAAAACAGAAGAATCCTATGAGTCAGAGCTGCATAGTGAGACCCTGCACCAAAAAAAGAAAAAAAAAAGTACATCGATTTTCCTACAGATGACTCAAATTTATCCTTTATAGCAGTCATATTTCATTGTATGTAAGTAAAACCTTTTCTTTATCCATTTATCTGTTGTTGACATATAGTCTGCTTCCAACATTTAGCTATTATGGAGTGTGCTGTTATAAACATGGATATGTATGGACCTGTGTAACAGGATGTCTGTTGCCCTTCTGGAAAGATGCCTGGAATGGTAGTAGCTGAGTCAAATGGAATTTCCATTTTCAACTTTTGAAGAATCTCCACATTGATTTCCACAGCAGTTTCTCTAGTTTGTGTTCCCACCAACAGTGGAAAAGATAGTAGAAAGTGGGAAGATGGATCTTTCTCAAAGGAGAAGGGAATCAAGAAATGGAGAAAGGTAGGGTGTATTGCTCAGGGTTTTACTTAGAGGAACAGAACAGATATAATAGAAGGAATGAATATTAACATAAAATATACCATGTATAAGGAATTGGAAGGTTGGCTTACAACAGTCAGCCAAAGTCAAATGAGGAAGCGTGCAGAACGTGTCTGCACACTCCAGACTGAAGAATTCAGTCCCAAGGTCTGAAGCTCACTGCAGTGCTCCATGCAAGTCTCTATCCGTTGGCCAATGGGTCTGCAATAGAAGACTGAAGAGTCTGCAGCGGAGGACAAAAGATCCAAGCTGGAGGCCAAGGAGTATCAGCTGCAAGCCAGGTGATGAAGTCCAGGCCAAATCTGAAGACTGAAGTTCCTCAGAGGAAGTGGAACCTAGACTCCTTCCTCAGCCCCTTTATAAGATTTCTTCATGCTGAGTCGCTCTGGGGTGGGACCATTGTGTCCTAGGGTAGAATCAGTTGTACCCCAGGGCAGGCCCTGGTCACACTCCCTAGAGGGAGGAACCAATTTTACCCCAAGGTGGGATCCCCCGCCCCCAGCCGCAGGAAACCTGGCAGCTAAGTCATCCAGCCAAGCTGACACAATGTGTCAACCACTACAGAGGGGAAGGGGATGAAACACAGAATTAAGATGTGTTCTGTATACACACCAGCTCCTCATTGAGAATGTAGACATTACGTACTGCAAACACATACAAAGAAACAAAAAGGAGAGGATCAAGAAATGGGGAGAGGGAGGAAGGGAAGGGGAAGGAGATGAAAAAGAAATTAGAATATGTTGTGAGGATGTGCCAGATCCCCACAAGGAACAGGACACGCTGCACAAGCATGCACAGAAACCTAAAAGTGCTCGGCTCATTATATCATATTTGTCATTGTTTAGGCTTGAGTTTGTATCTTGGTTTCTGTGAATGCTTATATCTTAAATTTTTCAAGAAACGTGAACCTAACTGTATATTTTCAAACAATTCCCTCTAATTAGTCATCTTGCTTTGTTTGGCATAGTGTAAAAAATAGTAATAACTTTCTTTGCATGAATTTTTTTCATTCATCAAAGGTAACTATTTCTAAGTAATTACTATCCTGGAATTTTCTTCATTTAGCCTTAAAATGAAAGGTAGCAGAGACAAAAAAAAAAAAAAAAAAAAAAAAAAAAAAAAAAAAAAAAAAAAAAAAAAAAAAAAAAAAAAAAAAAAAAAAAAAAAAAAAAAAATGCTTCCAACAAATGTCTGGTACTTGGTGTGTGCTTTTACCAGTATTCCTTCTCTTGCCAGATGGGGGCAGCTGATGAGATGCTGAGCCCTTCCCATGAAGGAAGAGATTATGCAAGTTCCTTATGGCTCCTTAAAATGCCCCTTTTATTAGGGCTGGGGAGATAGCTCAGTAGAATAAGCACTTGTCTGGCAAGTACAAGGTCCTGAGTTCAATCCCCAGTACCACAAAACAAACAAGCCCCTTTTGTCTCATTACACTGATGGTGTCAATAGCAAACTATATATAAATCCAGAGCACTGTTTGTCCTCTGCCAGCCTAACTAGATTAAGGACCTCACCTTCAGTGTTGCCTTCTCCAGTGCCGTACTTGATAGACTTTGAGAGCAGGTATAGGTCACAAACCTTCAAGTTCTTCACATTTTACTTCATTCTTCCATTTCTTCACTCTTCCCGTGCATCCTCACTTGGGATATGTGCTCATCAGAGGTACAGCGGTCATTGCCTACTTTCTATATATTTAAAATCCTATAAAACCACCAATCCTTTCTTTTTTTTTTTTTTTTTTTTTTTTTTTTTTTTTTTTTTTTTTTTTTTTTTTTTTTTTTTTTTTTTTTAGTGGAGTCAGTATTGAGCTTAGGTCCTTGTGCTTGCGCTTGCCCGGCAAGTGCTTATTCTACTGAGCTAACACCCCAGCCCTAACACCACCAATCCTGATAAAATTTTTTATCATTGATATTTTGCTGAAATAATGACAGGATTAATGATGCTCATAGATACTAGAGATTTTAACTTGAAATGAATTTAAATTGCTATGTTGTGTTGATTAAAGGAATGTAGTATAATGAAAATAGTATAACAATTGAATACTGTTGTTTTTGTATACAAAAAAAAGTTCAGATCTAGAAGTTTCATTCATCTTCAATTTTTATGATGCTACTATGAGGAGCTACATATCTTCTACTATTTTGCTTAAAGAATAAATTACATGAAGTTAATAATAAAGAACTAAAGAAAATCTAAAGAGAGTGACTTTACCAGAAGGATACTTTGCCAGGGAAGAATTGTCAAAGCTTGTAAAGTGCCAAAAGTATATTTACAATATTGTATGTAATCACTTTGTGTTAGTTGAGTTATTCTATTATGCAAGTAAAGTGCAGTCTTTTTTCTGATGTGTCAAAAAATACAAACTCTGCTGGAGTAGTACTTTCTGCTAGATCTTCACTGCTAGCATGCAAAGATGGAAACGTGCATTTGAACTTGATATCCCTGGTGCAGAGCAGAAACCCAGTGATTATTTGTTGAATGCTTTGATATTCAACACAGAGTCATGTGTTTGTGTGGTATCCTGAAGCTTCCACATTTATACTCTAGGTTAGTTCCTTTAACTATGACATCATCTTTTTGAGAAAGTCAGGATGAATGTTATATCTCTAGTTCAAGAAACCACTAGGATAGAAACAAATCTCAAAGCCTAACAGATCATTGACTTTTTTTCCATATCAACTACCTCAGTCAATAAATTCTTATTATAATTGTGTAGGCTAGTCACATATTCTAATGAACCTTTGTAACATCCCTGTGCTACACTACTACTATGAATAATATTTGTTTTAGAGCTTCAGAAACTGAGGCACAACAAAGCTAGCTAAGTTATCATGAAGCCACACATTTGGAAGCATCAGCGTTGTGCGCTCAGGCAGTGTGAGTTCAAGCCAGAAGACTCTTAGGGCCTAATCACTGCTCCAGAGGTTGTCTGGCTCAGGTGCATGAGCCAAATCTACTGCGTGGTGATTTCTTAATGACTTTAATAAATCACTTCCTATTGTTATAATAGGCACACATTGAATTTTATTATAAGTTTTTAAGCCAGAAGTGACTGTTTTATAGATAAAAGAGACACACATGAGAGGCAGGAAGACAGAGAGAGATGATCAGTGGTTTGGTCAGATAAGCTGCCAATATTGTAAGAAAGGCAGCTTGACATCATTCTTTTACAGAAGAAAGTACCTCCTAGATAATGAAGAATGCATCTGCAAATCATGTATGCAAGGTGTCTGGATATTGATGAGGTTCAGATATACCAGCTACCTCTTACAAAGGTCTATAGTCCAGGGAGACTTCTCATTGCTATCTAGATGAGGTGATCATGGCAGAGGAAGACTTCACTGGAATTGAAAGTGTGGCTTTTTCATGAATCTGGTAAGCATGCATATCAGCATAAGTGTTTGGCAGTTCTAGGATGAAAATTCAGTTCTCAGCTTAAGTTTTCTTCAACTGCTTGCTAAGGCATGCACCTTACCTTGACTTAAGAACCTACAGCAGCTAAATGACACATTAAACTAGCTCTTGCTTCTGGGAGAGTAGAAGCCTAGACATAGTTCTTTTTCTAATAAGCTGCAGTAGGCAAAAAGATGAGGAGTATCTATGCAGAGTGGCTGTGGTAAAATCACAGTTATTCTGAGTCAAAATGGAATACAGAGGGGCACACTGGCATCTGAAGGATGATGATCGCAAGTTTGAGTCCAAGGCAGGTGTCTAGGTTAGTACTCTCTTGTTGCTGGGACAAAATATCTGACACACAGAATTAAGGAAGGAAAGATTTATTTAGCTCACAGTTTGTAGAGGTTTCAGTCCACACTTGGCTGGCTTCAAGGCAGAGTGGCACATGGCAGAGGGCAGCAGTTCATGGCAGCAGAAAACAGCAAAGAGCAAAGGGAGAAGCAATGGCTACAGCAGCTAGCAAGCCTCTCTCCCTTCCGTACGTTGTATCCAGGCTGTCTGCCCCACGGTGAATGTAATGTAGCGCTCACACCCATAATCCAAGCATTGAATCATGAATTAATCACAAGCATTTGCCTGACCTAATGACTGCACAAGGCTTTGGGCGGACAAACCATAACACTGGGCAACTTAGAAAAACCCTATCTTAAATTTAAAAATTAAAACAGAGTTGGGGCTATTGTTTAGTAAAGAGAGCCTAGATTCAGTCATTAGTTACACACACACACACACACACACACACACACACACACACACACACCACACAAACATACACAGAAAAGTATTCTAAATCAGTATTAACTACCATGAGTAAAGCATTGTCATAATAAAAGGGAAAGATGCAGAAACATTAACATCACCCTTACCCTGCAAAACCAAAGCCTCAATTCTGCATTTGCAAAGAAATGGACCCTTACATGGGCATTTGGCTAAAGCAGTCCCAGGCAGGTTACATCACTAACAGATCATTCCTCCTGTGCAGGTTATGTTCAATATATTGTTTGTGTTTTTTAAATACAGGAATTGAAATACATGACTGATGGAAATGTACACCATTTTAACTTCAATTCTATACTAGTTGTCATGGCTGTATTTCTGAAGGTTATTGCATGTACTCTCAGTTTTTTTTTTTTTTTTTTCTTCACACATATATACATATTTTTTCCCCATAGAACAAATTGGCCAAGAAATGTTGGAAAACCTCAGTCACGACAGGGAAAAGATACAGCGAGCACGTGAAAGAGTAAGTACAAGTGACACAGTCTTTCACTGTAAATGAGCAAATATAAAAGACCTCTGGAACATACACAGACAATAGCATTGACATACGGAGATACAAGTACCTATGTATAAACATGGCTGGGGAGAACAAGGATGTGGAAACTATGAAGAGCTAAAAAGGTGCAGAAGCTGATGTCCCATCTCACGTGCCCACACAGAAATGTTTGGTTTCATTCTATGACTCAGGAAAAAATTCTTGAGGGAGATTTTGGAATGCGCCAGCCTTGCAGAGCAAGGACTAAAAAACCATGACATCTTGTGTTCTTTGCTTCATTCCGTTCTTATTTTTAGAGCTGTGCATATGTCTACATGTCAGTTACCAGACATACTGAGCATTTGTCAAATTGCAAGACGTTTGCTTTTGTGTCCAGTTCAGGTATCCATTTTGAAGCTCCTTGGATCACCTCCCACATGTCAGTTTCTAAATCTAAAATTTTCTGTTTACAGAGTGTCAGAAATGTGTTTATGTTTGTTCATGAAAGCATTATTATTATTATTATTATTATTATTATTATTATTATTATTATTATTATTGGTGGTGGTACTGGGCATTGAAGTCAAGATTTTGCACACACTTATACCACCGAGCTATATCCACAGCCCCATGGAAGCATTTTGTATTGTTTGGATTTTGTTCTAATATACAATCATTGCTTACCATGTGCTTTAGAAATAATGTAATTGCATGAAATTTATTTTTGTTTTAACCATGCTTTTCTTCTTGTAGCTTCGGGAAGCAGATGCAAACTTGGGGAAAAGCTCCAGAGTTCTCACAGGGATGTTGCGAAGGTAAGAGCAAGGTAGGAGCCGGTCTTCCTAGCTCTTTTCTCTGCCTCTTTCCTTGTTACCATCCAGTTGCAGCAAATTGTACAGGGCTATGAGCTGTGTTTTTTGTACCCTATGTCAAGACCCTTTTGAAATAACAGAGTACTGATTTTAGCTCTTGTTTGGATGAGGACACATACTGAATAACTCAGATTAGACAGAAGGCTTGAGCTAGGAGGGTTACCTCAAGCTATGGAAAAATTAGGGTTACACATGAAGTATTTTTTTCATAGCCTGAGGAAGGCCCTATGGCAGAAGCAGACTGACTTTATTTTCTGTTTGGATAGAGGGAGCACAGGCCTGCCGACGTCAGGAGCATGCCTGGTGTCAGCTTTGCTCTCAGTTACCTTGTCTTCATTTCTCCAAGAATCATCGTTCAGGGAAACATTTTCATTTATTGTGTATAGCTAAGCAGATTTACAAAATGCCAAGGTTATCTGGATGACCTAAATTCATAAGTACCAGCAAATAGACCTTTATGTTTTACATATGTAACTGAACTTAGATGGAAAATACGTGGGCAAATATAAAAAGATAAGGTGTATTCTGTATAAGCATATTGAGCACAGAAACATGTTATACCCAGAATCCGCCAAGTAAGAGTGTTATTTGTCATCCAGCATGATGATGCCAGTTTGGAATTGTGCATGGAAAAGCAAATGAGGAATCTTGAGAAGAGCTTACTTGAATTTGAAAAAAAAAAAAAAAATCTTTGTAGTTGATACTAGACAGATAACTATTTAGAAACAACAAAAGCCTTCTCTGATCCTGTACCCAAGTAAAGGAATTTGCTAAAATTATGATTTCTGTGCGGAGATTTATTACATAAGAACCAACTAAATGGATAATGATTCCATCCTCAAGGCTGATGTGATGCTTCGATCAGCCTGGTCAGTAGTGACCCTGACATTCCTGGAATGCTGCCAGCCAAATATCTCTACCTCTCCACCTTTTCCGGAACACTTTGTTCCAATTCAGGGCCATAAACCACCAAATTCTCTGATTAAGAGTAATATGTAAGTGACCTCATAAAACTCAGGACCCACAAAGAAGGAACTGGACATCGAAAGGAATGCTTCACTGCCTAAAGACAATAAAAAAAAAAAAAGAAAGAAAGAAAAAAAGCCTCTACAGCTTCCCAGGGAGGGCCCAGCGATGTGAGCTGTAACGAATATTCTGCATATGTCTCCATTTTGCCAAATCTCATTAAAGAGTCCTCCTGCTTCATGTCAATTGAGCTGTCCAGAAATCATTCATCATTTTTAGTATGAAAAAAAAATCATGTGGTTATTTCAATAATATCATATTAATGTTAAAGTTCAGCTGTCACTTAATGGTACGGCTTAATCAGATGTAACATTTAGGACAAATAGTTTATTCAGGCTCAATGTAGCTTTCAGGTTGGCAGATTCAAATAAGGATTTATGAGTTTCTAAACCAATGTATTTCTGCCCATGTTTCTGCTTGATGTAGCTCACCCTTTAGTTCAGCACACTGCAGACAGTCATTTCAACAAATAAAGCATCCCCTCATACTGTGTTTGAATAAATTTGCAAGTCATTTAGAGGGGGAGAGGTGCAAACAACTTTTGCCACCTTTGACTGGGTTCCTTGCTGTAGGGAAATCATACTAGCTCAGTGGCTTTAGAAGCCCAGAGAAGGAAATTACTGTGGCAGAATCTACTCCTCTTTCTCTTTGTAGGTAACTCAGTCAATCACTGACTTACCTCCTTTTAGGCTATATGTAGGATTTGAGCAGAAATAAGTCCCACAGAGACATCGCCTTGCTTTGTCTGCCCCAAGGAGGCCTTCCAGCCAGCCCCGTGTGTATATATGTGGTAGTGTTTCTCAGTGGGCACAGCTGAGAGAGTCAGGTTTTTTTATCATTGCTGTAACCTACCTGGATCTTTGGGAACCAAATGCATAGCAGTGGTTTGGGTTTTGTTTCCAGTTACTGTCCCTCGTGCTACATGCTGTGTGTTGGACTTGGGAAAACTGCAGTAAGTCTTTTGCCTACTCCTGTGCTTCTTTATTTGAGGTTATGGAACCTTGTGTATCAGAGTTCTTTATGTAATACTTCGATTTTGCATCCTCTGTTATATCCCTGCTGTTCACATGGTACTCAGCACCAGTACCAATGAGGCTTTATTTCAGAAAGAGAAGCCATGTTTCCGTCCTCTTGCTCTTAGCAAATCCATGTGATTCCACCATGTCTCCAGGTGATTCTGACTCAAGCAGCAGTATAGTACTGAACCATGTGCTCGTCTGTTAGCCTCCAAATGTGCACAAGAAATGAATGTCCATCTCCAGGTGTGGTGGCACAGGCCTGGAATCCCAGCACTGGAGGCTGAGGCAGGAGGATGGCTGTGAGTTCAAGGCCAGCCTGAACTACATAGTGACGCCCTGCCTCAAAAGAACAAAAAAAAAAGAAAAAAGGAATGTCCTCTTCATGCACTATATTTATCTGCGTATCACAGAAGTCTTCTTTCATATGCTAAAGTCTGTGACTGAGAAGTTTTAGATTATAAAATGGACAAAAAGGGCATGTCATAGCCTCTCATGGGGAATTCTGAAATGAAATCACATTCATCCTTGCCTTCAAAATTCTTCAATGTAATAGCAAATGTATACATGATAATGGAATTTGAACTTCCTTATGTAGCAGACTGGCCTTGAACTCATAGCAATTCTCCTGCCTCAGCCTCCTGAGCGTTGGGATTATAAGCATGTACCACCACATCCGGCAAAGATTCTCCAACTTTAATTAATCTTTCTTGACTGTTTGAAAAGACAGTGGGAAAGCAACCAATAAGCAGTATGATTTAAATAGAAACACAACTGATATTTAGGTTCAAGTGTAAAAAATAATACCTGACTTATGGTCTCATGTAACACATAACAAGTTTTGAAAATATGAAAGTGCAGAAAATACTGAGACAGGCCTCGGTTAGTGAGATAACAACTGATTCAGTCAAAAAGAAATCATTTTCATGTAACTGTGCTATATTACCAAAACAAAAAAGGAAATTGGCCCATTCTAAGTTCAAAACTTTATGTTATAGCAAAGCCATCGCTGATTTCCTGGGAAGCGAATTTTCTTCTATCTTGACACATGCCAGAGAGCTTTCTAGGGGGAAAAAAACGTTCATTTCCTGATGCAGTATACAGAATTTAAATGAAGTGAAATCCAAGTAATAATGAAAATGATCATCAAACAAATGAACATTTGTGTGGAGCCAAGAAGTTGATTTTTCAGTAAAGTCTACATAATATTATTATAATTGGTCATCGTAAAGTGTCATATCACCAGAAAGCTTAAATTTTTCTTTTCATACATCTGTATGGTTGGGTCTGTATGTATGTGTAGGAATATATTTTGTACATCTGACTAGAAAGTCTTATTAGGTCAAAAATATTTTTGAGGGCCGGCCAGATAGCTCAGCGTATTAGGAGTGCCCGCTTACATACAATCCCTGGCTCCACAGCTGTGTTGGCCCTACCCATTAGCTGCACAACCTGTAATCCCAGTGCTTGGGAGGCTGAGAACCAGAGGATCACTATGAGTCTATGAGTCTGATCTGTGTAGTGAGACCCTGTAGACCCTGCACTAAATACATTAAAAATTTTATTCAGTTTTCAGTAAAAATGAAATACAGATTTTTAAAAAGATTTTTATTTTAAAAAAATTCTTTTTCCTTTCATCCCAGTAATAATAGATAATTGAACAGTAAGAGTATATTTGCCTCAGAAGTTTCTTAAGTGAAAGCCCATTGAGATAAAGACAAAGGATATCTTACAACTTCAAGTTTACAGAAAGATTTGATATGTATATTTTTTAAATACCTTTTTTCTGTGTGGGGACCTCAGTAAGCAAATAGTTTACCCACACAATGTGTATTTCCTACTGGTCCAGAATGTTTCCTTCAGAAATGATTTCTATGCATCCTTCTAGTAAGAGTGTGGTCATCTTTTCTCCCAGAGCTGCCCAGGGTCATCTGTAGCTACATGGAACATGAACACAGCACATGAAGGAGGCACAGCTGAGCTTGCTGGCACTGGTCACACAAGACCATGTCATGTGTGTCTTTCTGTTGGCGCTCCTTCTGGACCATCCTGGGGAAGAGATGTGCCCACCACTGCTATCACACTTGACATACAGACCTGGCCCTCTTGCTTTGGTGACATGACAGGTAGAACATCTGGAAAATTTAAAGGTACTGTCAGAATGACTCCTAAGTGTAAATATTGCCAGAAGTACCAGCTGTACTGTAGAGCTGTAGAAATGCTTTTTAAATAAACAGATGTATTTGCCATTCCACATCTTGGAATGAGGGTTGTCCTTTTTTTTATTTTAATGGCAAACAAGTAGATATTAATAAAGAAAATATTAAGATGTACCTATTTCTATAAAAAGTAGAACAAAATATCATAACAAAACAATTAGAAGATCCACAGAAAACAAAGAAATAGCAGCAGAAGAAAATAGGGTAGCAGAGCACCTCAAAAAACTCTCAAATCCTCCAAGAGTAAGTCATGCACTTATTCTTCCATGAATCATAAGTAGGTATTTAAGCTTTTTAAAAATTCTGTCCCCTCATTTTGCTCAGAAAACTTTTTATTTTAGCTGTCCATATAACAGTATCTAAAATCCAAAAGAATTTTCAAGACTTATGTGAAAAAAAGTCCTTGCAAATTTGTCAGTTTTTATGCTCTGAAAAAGATGGTTCCTCTCCCAATGCTCTCCATTTATATTTTCACTTTCTTCTTCATTTCTCTCTTTTTGTTTGTTTGTTTGTTTGTTTGTTTTCTTGTCTCCATTATCTCACTGCTTCTCCTCAGCTTCTTTCAGTTACTACCGGTGAACAGGACTCTCACCTGAAATTAGTGCAACAAGAGCTCTAAGCTATTTTTCAGCTTTTAATCAAATGCTTATCCTTCCAGAATATATCATTGAGCTAGCATATTAAAATCTGAACTTAATGGATTTAAGATCCAAACTGAATTATTGTATAAGCAAATTTTTTGCTCATCTTGGTCTTTTTGGTATGACTAAATTTATTCCTATATATTTGACTCATTGCCCTTACCATATGATCGCTTCAAGATGTATACTGGCACTGTGTACTTTTACCCAACTGAACAGTAACTCTGTAGTTCCTTACTTTTTTATGTTTTTCTTTAATTAACATTAAATACATCATGCAGGAGGCTGAAGCAGGACAATTGCCACAAGTTCAAGGCCATCCTGGGCTACATAAGGAGATCTAGTCTCAGAAACAAAACAACAAAAAATTAAATACAGACAGTCCTCATTAACAACTGAATTCAAGTCTTGCAACTAGGTCATTAAATGTATTGTTTCTTAGATGAGGAATTGTACATAGCATTGTAGTACAATATTATGAACAAATAAGTGGTCAAAGGAAACTCCAACTTGATGATTTTGCTCTTATTTGCAAAGCTCTTACAGGCAGTACTGCAATTAGAACATAAAACTATGGTACTGTACTATATAGTACAATCAGCAAAAATTCTAGTACTATGTAATTAAGGTATGCTGTGCTTTACAGAAAGACATTGATGCTTTTGAAATAGTTATTGTCACCATTGCTTTAGGAAAAAAAATCTTGAGAACAAAGACTAAACCAAATGTCAGTATTTTATGTTAATTAATTTTAAGTTAGTTTTTTTTTTTTTTTTTTTTTTTTTTTTTTTTTTTTTTTTTTTTTTTTTTTTTTTTTTTTTTTTTTTTTTTTTTTTTTTTCCATTCCCAGAGTTTCCTAGAAGTTCTATAAAATTAAAAATTACTAAAAATAAAGCCTTGTGATTCTTTCCTGGCAGCCTGGTTTCTGAAATGGAGCCACCGGTCTCTCCCCTGGTACTCCCATGCAGCCACATGGCTTGAACTGCATCCAAGCCTGGGCCTCTTCCCCCGGGTGTGGATGGGTTGGCTAGGCGAGCCTCCTAACTTGTCTATGTATCTCTGCTTCCCCTTTATTGTCCTTCTAAATGTGCATGCCTATTTATTATTTTATTTATTATCATTCCAAAATGTAAAACTAGCACTGGTTCTTCTCTGTTCAAGAGCCTTCTGTGAGTCCCTGTCACTGCTAAATGTACGAATATGTCCTCTGCTATCTCATTCTGAGACTTGCAGTGAACTTGTAGCTTTGCTAGTTGCTACAGGCTTTAGCCAGTCAGTAGGCCCCTAATGAAGTTGACCACTTTCCATCTCCAGAGCTAGTTTGACTTCACAAATTCTCTTACTTTGCTCTGTCTGTAACTTCTACCTGGGATGCACTCCACATGCCACCCTCTTTGGTCAGAATCTTCTAGATGCATGTGTCAGAAATCGAGATCAAACTGGCTGTGTGCACACAGAAAAGATATATATTGCTTCATGTGACTGAATAGACCAAGGGTAGAAGTGATTTGAAACACAGTGGAATCTAAGGGTTCAGATAATGTCATCAGTACTGAGTCCTGCTCTTTCCCCCTCTCCTCAGATCTCTTACATGTGGATTCTGTCCTTTATTGGGGCTCCTTTTGTCGAAACAAAGTTGTGCCAACATCTCAGTGACTGGCATTGAGTAGAGCCATTTTATTTCTTCCCAAGAGTTCCACCAAAAGTCATAGAATGAAGTCATGTTGATTCTGATAGGTTCTAGTTGGATAAAAAATACCATTGATCTAAGATCTGAGGTTCTAGAGAGAAGACCCTATGCTGGGAAGAGAGACGGGGTGAAGCGTTGTTCTCTCAGAAGACCCTGAGAGCTTGCACCAGAAAGGGGAAGAGATATTGGATGAGTAAAAACAAAGATGTTACCTTTAGCGGATTCCAGATAAGCTGTTATATCTAGATCTCAGCTGAAACTCCCCTCTGTCCTTCAAGCCTTCAGCCTTGGATCCAGAAATGTCTACTCTGGTTCTTCACAGTGGTTTGCACTTCTCACAAGGCATTGCCTATGTTGTAATTCTCAGCAACCATGTCTTAATTTTCTTCCGAATCATTTCTGTATTCCATTACATCCCCAGAAGTAGTGTATACAGCTCTCTTCATTATCTAGAAACTGGCTGAAATAAGCAGGGCAGGAAATACAGTTTAGTGAAAAATAAAAGCCAAGGAGTCACTTTAATACCTTCAGAATGTGAACTGGCCACACACTGCTGTATAGATTCTTATTTCTTTATTTTTCAGATAGGTCTCACTATGTACCTGAGGCTGGCCTTGTGCTCACTTTTTGTAACCCCCAGCCTGCTCTCCAGCTCTCAGAAATCCTTCTTTCTCAACCACCAGCGTGCCGCAATCATGGGCCTGCATCACCACACCTGGTTCCCAGGTTCTTAGACAGTTGTATTATTTCCTGCTTGAAATCAAAGCAGGAAGCACAATCAGCAAGGGGGGGGCAGTTTTTCAGAATGAAAATAAGTTTGGATGAGGCAAACATAGCCTTCTTAACACAAATAAACTATTGAACACCTGGCCATGAGAGTGTGATGGCAGCACTTGCAGCGCCTCCCTGGCCTAGGGAGGCGGCGGCGGTTCTGTTACCATTTCTCTTGATTCTGAACTGTTCATGGTCAGAAGCCTGGGTGCATTCACCACAGGTCGTGTTAGCAGTTACAGGGGTCATCAGAATGGTTTCAGTGTTGTTATCTTTGTCCACATGGACATCATTTACTTGAAACCCTACTGGAACAAACTTCGGATACACATAAATATATTCATTCATAGATAAAGTCTATGTGATCTAGAGCTGTACTCAATAGAGCACTTGCCTAGCATGTGTGAGGCCCTGGGATCAATCCCCAGTAGTACAATGTGTGTGTGTGCGTGTGTGTGTGTGTGTGTGTGTGTGTGTGTGTGTGTGTAACTTAACAATAGAATATTTCTGTCCATTATTTAATCACAATAGAAAAATACATTATTTTTCCCAGTTCTGAGCCGCAGTTTGACCTAATTCTTGAGTCACCTTTCTTTTATGATTTTCCTTTTTTCCCAAGATACTTGCCATTCTTTAATGCAATGTAGAGCGTGAAGGGAGCACTTTACCTTCACCATCAATGCCTGCTTTGAATGCAGCCTTGAGCTGTTAACTAGAAGCAAGGAGCCTTGCTTATAGGCTTTCCTTATAAACAAGTAATGGAGGCCTCAGCACCCCTTGTAAATGGCTATTTATTAACATATATGATCGCCAAATAACATTTTACAGTTTCAGCCCCCACACCATTACACTACTGTCTGCTGCATTGTAAGTTGAGGGAGGCCTTTCACATCTGTTTCATTAAAGGCCAGGGGCAGTGAACAATAGCTGAACTTTATAAATCAGGGGCTAAAGCTTCTGCCTTCACAAATCTGCCCCTTCTGCTGCTGCTGCCACCGCCACCGCCACCACCACAACTACCACGACCATATTTTGTTTGAACACTCACATTGTAAATTAGTGTATTCACACATCAGTTTTTAAAGGCTTGCTGTGTTATAAGTTGGGACAAAGCAAGCTCAGTAACAGCTCATGCACAGTGCAGGTGGTTGAGCTAGCTGCCACTCGGATCAAAAGTCAAACCACTGTGAATCTGCTTTTGAAAGTGCAATTAGAGAGACAAGGCCAGGCTTATCTGCATGAACAAGAACGAGTTATAGATATACATCACAAACGAGACAAAAGGGGGTTTCATCATGCAGGATAGGAAAAACTAAGGCTTACGGCTCTGAGGACCTCTTAGGAATATGTGGCTTGTTTTTATTTGAGTCTTTTTTTTTTTTTTCCTATAAAACTACTCTTTTATTATGGGGCAATTGATAATTATTATTTATGCTTTGGTTCTATTCCTAAAGTAGCTAGGAATTTTTTAAGCCACCTTTAGGGCAGGAAATGACTCCTTTCATGGTTGCATTTTATTTTTCAGCAGCACTTAAGGACAGACTCCTATTTATACCACACAAGCAGTTCTGTCTGCTGTAAACAAAGTGAGTGGCTGGAAATTGTGCTTTCCCAGAAATGTTTTCCAGGGAAGCCATAATAAGAAGCAACTGTGTGTATCTTAAGACTTTGTCATCTAGATATTAAGAAAGAATTCTTTTTAAAAAAATCTTCCCTTTTATGGTGGGAAAATCTATACTGTTTCTTAAAGAAATACCTTTACTATCTAAAAGTAAAATTAAAAGATTTTTAAGATTGTGAGCATTGAGGTTGTTTGCATTTTTCTTCAAACCATCTTGTGTTTTTGACAAGGTTGAAAACTATAATGAAAGACATAATCATTTTTCTTGACCCCAGTATGCGTCTTCAAAGATCTCCTGGCTTCTTTGCACAGTTTTGCAAAAACACTTTAGAACTAGCATGTCAATAGCCACAGGGAAGATATCAGAATGATAAATTTGAGCAAAAGTTTTAAAATAGGGTTAATGTGACTTGAAATCATGAAAGAACAGGACTCTGTGGTTTCCTGTACTACATTTATAGATTATCTAGGAGAAAGCCACTCGATCCTACATCTTTGGAGCCATTAATGATTTTATAATGAGCATAAAACCTGTTGACTTTTCAGCTTCCTGATCAGTTAACAGTATCCAAAGCAGACTCCTAAGGGCTTTTATGAGACCACATTCTCTGTCTCAAGCCATAGGCAGAGGTTCCTCTCCTGGGATGGCCTTTTGGAGTCTCCAGCCACTGGAATTTTCTGAAAATTTGTATGTTTACAAATATTTATGCATCTCTCCAAGAATTTTTCATAAAAATTTTATGATGTTTTCTGAAGAGTCTACAACTCGCCAAAAAGCTTGAGAGATAAGACATTGTTAACTACTATTTAATTATTTTGATGTCTAGCTCATTTGAAGTGTGTTAGTACACAAGAAATACTTATTTGAATTTTTCTACAAAGTTTAACCAAAAAGCTTGCAAATGCAAGAATATCTTTCTTCAGGAATGAGATCATTTATAAAAAGTCTTTATAGATCATCATAACAACTGAACTGTATACAAATCCATATGGCATATAAGACACATTCACATTCATTGTTTCATTTAAAGTATCCTCATAAAACTCAGTGAGTTGTGTTATCATTATTACCTTAATTGTCCTCGATTTTCTGTTACTATAACAACATTCTTTGTGACCGAGAAATTTATAAAGAATAGAAGCTAATTTGGTTCATGGTACTGGAGTGCAGGAAGGCCAAGACCCTGGTCCTATAACCTGCATCTAGTGACAGTCTTCTTGATGGCATGTTATCATGGCAGAAGGTATCACATGTCAAAACAGAGCAAACCTAAGAGCTGGTCTTTTTTCCTCTTTTCATAAAGCCACCAATGCCACCAAGAAAGTTCTAATCATGACTTCTTCAATGTTAATTATCCACCAAAGGTGCCCCTTCCAGATACCAATAATATATGAGTTTAGCGATTAAGTTTCTATCATAGGCTCTTTTGGTTTTGGGGGGGTTTATTTTGAGACAGGGTCTTTAAGTCTCTGAGTTGCCCAGGCTGGGCTCAAGCTTGAAATCTTCCAGCCTTAGCCTGTGACAGTGCTGGGATGATGGATGTGCACCAGCATGTCTAACCTAGAGGTAGAATCTTGCCCAAAGTTACTCCACCAAGGTAGGGTAAAAGATATTCTTGTCAGTATCTTAACAGTATCAGCATTAGTATCTCTTTCAACTATAAATGCTTAGTGTTTACTTCGTGAAATCAAATATTGAACCTTAGAGATGAAAACTCCTCCGTAGCTTTATCTAATTTGAGAACTTTGGTTTGTGGATGGTGAGATACAACAGTGCATAATTTGTGGTAAGAGTTAAAAGTCAATGCATGAGAGAGGCCTGGAAGAAGAAATCCATGGATGGGCAAGCAAGGCTTCGGGGGTGACCAGTATGCTGGATGTTGCTACCTCGGCCTTAGGCCACACCTGTAGGCTGTCACTTTACTTTCTGTGACAGCTTTAAGGTAAAAGCTCCCATCAGCATAGTTTGATTGCTGAAGAGGGTGTGAGAAAGATCTCTGGCTCCTGTGCTGAGTGTGCAAGGAACAACTTAGAATTTCATCTGCTCATAAAGTCAGTAGGATGCCAGAACTTCGATTTTACTGTTAAATTATGGAGCATTTCTAAAAACTGATGAGTTTAGGATAGGAACACTTGGAATGAGGAAAAGGAGAAAAGAAAGAAATAAGGGCTTGGGGAGAGGTGGCTCAGTGATCTAAGTGCCTGCCTGGCAAGTGCAAGGACCTGCGTTCTATCCTCCATACCACATGATCCTATGCTCTGCTGTCCCTCAAAACCTGGCATGGTGGTGCATGCCTGTAATCGCAGTACTGAAGAGGCTGAGATGGGAAGATCACTATGAGACTGAGCTGTGTAGCGAGACCCTGTACCAGATAAATAAAATATTTTTTTAAAATTAAAAAAGAAAGAGGAAAGATGTATACATGTAAAAGATAGCATGAATAATTACTTTACTGATTTCTACAGATCTATTGAAAGGAGCAGTTAATGCTTAATTTTTGTTTTTCTTTTTAACTTTTTTGACCAAGTTTTGGACCAATTTTGCATGCTTGTATCTGGTAATCTGAACAACTAATTTGAAGACAATACTGTGCAATGTAGCAGCCGTTGTTGAATTCCTATCATTTTGCTCAGCAAAATTCTATATAATTTCTAATATAGTTTATCATTTTTTATTGTCTTTTAAAAAATAAAAGATTTTCTTTGAGAAATATTAAAATTAAGAAAGGTTTGAAATCACCAGAGTGGTTCTAATTGTAAACAATTATGAAAAACGTTTTTTCTTGTGTTAGGAAAACAGTAAAAGTCTTCATGTGTTAGACTAAAATTGTATGCTGGGACACTTTATGGCCTTTGAAATGCTACTATATATTACACATAGTATATATATGATTTATGAATAGATGCAAAGAATATTGCCAGAATACATAGATTACTTTATTATGGCCTGTTACTTGGTAAATTTATCACTTAAAAATACTGAATTTTTCATTTATTACAATTAAATATTTCACATCGAATAGACTTATAGAAATTTAGTTAGTTTAAAACTTACTCAGCCAGTAAAGAAAAGCATTCATTTTCTGTTCTGTATACCTGATCTGAAGCCGTAGCCTTTTAGGTCTTTTAATCTGTTTGTTCAAGGCCAGCCTATTTATATGGATAATTTTTAAAGCTTCTGTATTGAGAGGGGGAAAAAAAGAACATTTTATTTATTCACTGGGGTTTTTATGTGCCTTGAAATTGCTTAGATAAAGTATTTTAAAGCTCGTGTATCTGGAGAAGATAAAAGATCCTCTTACTTTATAAGGCTTTATGTAAGCTTTTCAAATGTACAGTTTTCTCATGGCTAGAATCTTTTAAATAAGACATTATTTCACTATTCTAACTAGATTTTGATGCTGGCATCTCTGCATCTCTTTTTCCTTCCTTAAATTACATGTTAAATTATGTGTTTAAGACAATTTTTATTGCATTGTACCTTCCAAATTTTAAGTTTTCTTGTTGAATAAATTAATTTACTAACCCTCGTTTTTAGTGTGGGTAACTATTTAACATGACTAGAATACTGAGTATTAAATATGAATAGGAACTGATAAATTAGCTTTAAGAATCAAAGAAGATGAAAAATTGCTTACCCCTTTTCCTTAAGAATTTTTGCTAAACCTAGTGGACCGGGAAATAAGAGGCATTTTTTAAACTCAAGAACTACTGGATCTAGACCAGATTCTGGTTGGACATTAGCTGCTGTTAGCTCTGCCATGTCAGGCCAAGAAACAGCTTTCCCTGGCTGGAGCATGCCCAAGCTATCATGGCCATCAGACAGGTGGGGAATAAATATTGTAGAATAGTGGGACATTTGAAGAGCAAGCTCCTGATCCCGGGGACTCAATTTGGACAGGCTTCAATGAAAGCAAACAGGTGTTCCTGGGAGGAACTGTCATCAGATGGCTGGGGGTGTGCCATTCTTTCATACATATAAAAAGTTCCCCTTTCCTCTGCCTGCAGGAAAATTAGAATTAACTACAACTTTTTCTTTTGAAATGGAAAAAGAAAAATAAAATATGGCACCAGGTTTTGGCTCTGGCTGGATTTACATGGAGCTTGCAGTCCATGATGAATGAAAACAGTTCCTATATTTCCTTGTAGTGTTCAACATTGGGATGCTATAAAAATTAAGTGAATGCAAAGAACTTTTCTAACCAAAAGATGTATCTATAAAGTAAAATGATTGTTCCTTTTATTCATTTGCTCATTTGCCAAGTATTTCTTGGGTACTTACAATTTCCTTAGCATGGGGCCAAGTGCTGGGGATAGAGCATAAAACATAAGAAAGCCCTGCCCTGATGGAGCTTACCTTGAATTGTAATAATAGTGATTCGTTGGAACATAAAAGGCAACTGGAATGGTTTTTGGAAAACTGGACAGATGGTGACTTCTGGCATCAGAAAGATTTCTTTTCCTGATCCCATATTGAAGATATGACTAACATGCTTGGTGGCATTCTTTATAAATCACATTTTCTCTATAAAACATAAAATAGTAATATTAATTTCATTTTTAAAAATTTGTCCCAATCTACTTTGAAACAAGCAGTATTGGTACTCCCTTGCAGCCATCAGCCATGAATTCGTGCACTATGCTATATTGTTTTTGTTCTGCTCTTGCTTTTCCTCTTTGGAGAATGGTGGTGATGCTGGAGATTGAACCCAGGGCTTTTGCCTTCAGCAATATCCCCTGCACAGTTTTTGTGGTTTATTTAGAAACAGGGTTTCACTAAATCGCTACATTATCAGGCTAGGCTAGAATATGACAGCCTCATGCCTCAGCCTACCAGAGTGCTGGGATTATAAGTATGTGCCACCACATTCTTCCTCAATATTGTATCGTAAAATTATCATGTAGCTTTGTAATTGTATTTTTTCATAATTTAAAATTTTCTTGTAATAAAAACCTTTGAAAATTTTGTAGAAAAATATCTTCGTCAAAAAATAAGGAGGTATCAAACATCATATTACCATATGAATGCATACTTTTATGTTTTTATGTAATGGCTAAAAATTAATTTAAAGGTAAGAAGCAGAAAATTATTAATAATCTTGCTGGCTAATTGTAGCAACTGATAAAGTTTAGCATAGTTAGTTCCAGATTTTTATATGTATTTTATTTATAAACAACATACACAATTTTATTTATGTTAAGATTATATTGAAAATATTTTTCAGGGCCAGCCAAAAGCTCAGTGGATTAAAGCGCTTGCTTAGGCGGATGCAGTGGCCAGAGTTAGATCCCTGGCAGGCCATGCTAGCCCCGCCTCTGGGGCACACTGAGTCCAGTACTTGATATCAAGGGGTGATGGCACACACCTGTAATCCCATCTCTTGGAAGGCTGAACACGGGATCACTACAAAAGTCTGATCTACTTAATGAGACCCTGTAGACCCTGTCCTAAAATACAAAAAAAAAAAAAAAAAGCAAAAAGAAAAGAAAGAATGAAAAGTATTTTTATGCCATTAAACTCTTTGTAATTATTCATAGTGTTTATATAATTCATATTGTTACCTTATAGGAATGTTTTCTCTTTGTTAAACATTTGTTTCAGGCTTATCGCTGATGTTGTATATCTTCATTCATAGACTATATTATTTCCTTAATGTGGAATCTTTGAAGATATTTTCTCATCTCATTTATGACTTTACCATTCTTGAGTTCTTCATTTGCTACCATTACACTAGACTTGGATATATATTCAAGTCACTTTTTCAAGGAAGGTACATGATTTAGATATAGTCTGTTTTAAATACAAGAATTTCCAACAACTGTATGTATGCTACACATGAAAATGAGTTTGTGTGTACATTTGTACCTGATGATTTAATCGTAAGTAATGAATTTGTTGGTTTTGTTTGGGTTGGACTTCATATGTATTCGGATGGAGCAGCCCGTCCGGGGCATTACCAGACATAGGTCTTTTACGCACTTTGCATGGATCATAGTAACTTTAGGTCTGAAAATTCGTGCCTTCCTTCTACCCCAGGAGAGTTTTCTTTCATCATGTTCTTTATTATTTCTTCAGTTTTGAACTTTCAGGATTCAGAATATTTGATTTTCACATTAGACCTTGGTTTTTTTAAAACTACTTTGCCATATTTGCCATGTATTTCCCCCCCCTCAGGTGAGCTCTTTATAGGATCATTGATTCTACTTTTTACAGCATGGGTTCCCTGAGTCTATTGCTTTGTGTCTTCTTTTACCTTAAATCACACCAGTTCTTCCTTTACTGTTTCCTGCTCTCATTTTATAAGGGCTCTGCCTTCCTACTGTTTTAATTGGAGTGGCCAGTTTTCAAAATCTTACTGGTTTTTTTTCCCTTTAGTATACAATTTCAGAATTTTATGCTTCAGGCTGTGAGATCACTCAGCAGACTAAGAGCTTCGGCAAGCCCTAGGGTGAGAGGGGAGGTTCAATCCCCTGTGCCAAGTGTCATGCCAGCCCCCCTAGGTACGCTGAGTTGGCCACCAATTCTGGGCGTGGTGGTGCACCCCTCTAAGCCCAGCACTGGAGAGGCTGAAACAGGAGGATCACCGCAAGCCTGAGCTGCGTAGTGAGACTCTATGCCAAATACATTAAAAAAAAAAAAAAAAAAGTAATTACAGAATTTAATGTTTTCTTTGAATCTTTAGAATGTTGTTTCCTTTGTTCTAAAATATTTTTTTCCATCATCCTCATGTTGTTTGCAGTTTTTGTTTGGTTGCTTTTCAGAGCCTCTTGTTGGATATGAGATAAATAATAGCTTTACACTCTCAGTTCTATCTATCTCAGTTCCATGACTCTAGCAGAAGACAAGTTCAACTCTTGCATGCACAACTGTTGTCTCTTTCAGGACTCTGCCCATCACCACACACAAAGATGTTCCCCTATGAAGACAAGGTTTCTCAGGGTTCTAGGCATTGTGTCCTACTTTGCCTATGTCCACCCACTGTTGATTCTTCTTACCACAAGAAACAAGTTGGGCTGGGCATGGTGGCACACGCCTGTAATCCCAGCACTTGGGAGGCTGAGGCAGAAGGATTAGTGCGAGTTTGAGACCAGCTTGAGCTACAAAAGTAAGCTCAAGGCCAGCCTGAACTGCATAGCGAAACCCTGTCTCAAAAAGGAAAAAAAAAAAAAAAAAAAGAAAAAGAAACAAGTTGGGGTGTATGAAGAAAAAAAAATATCTAGGCCCAAATTCTTGTAACTCCCAAATTGCAATACCGTATTCACTCATGAGCAAGAGCTTCTTAATTTGTGGTTATTATAAACCTTTTATTTAAGTTTTTAATTAGTGAATGACTCTGTGGGCAATAGATCACTCTTTATGCATATTTAGCAACCTGGTTCAACTATTTTAGTAGAAAATGCTTCCAGACTCTGCCAATTTGTGATATGTTTTAGTAGTAAAATTTTCATCATCTTCTATTTTTTAATTTGAATTTAATAAGCACTTTGATAAAATGCAGCATTGCATGCTGTTGCCCACACACTGTTTTCAACTCAAGACTATAGGTAATCTTTACAGTTGCCTTGGATAAGAGAGCTGTACAAACCATTCTGCAGCTCAGTCTCTGGGCCTATATGCCTGGGTGGTCTTGTTTTAAGTGTTGTTATTTAATTATTGATGATTTACTGATACAAGGCATGGCACCCTCAGGGAAAATGAAATCTCACATGCCTGTTTCTGTACATGAGTCCTCTTTTGAGGTTTAAGTGTTCCTGTAAGTAACAAATTGGGGCAGGGTTTACAAGGCCATTTCAAAGCCCACCTGGCAAAGTCAGCATAGCCTCTGTAGTCACACGTGGAGTTACCAGTGAAGATGGGATAAGCCCGTGGTGAGATATGCCCACAATTCCTGGCAGTCTCACATAACCCTTCTCCTGAGAGCCAGGCATTCACATTCATTGTATGTACTTCATTTCTCTGCCCCTTATGGGAAAATGTCTAACACCTATCAGTAAAATTCACTTACCTACAGAAACTTGATCCCTTCCTAAATGCTTTTATCCTGGGAAGCGTTTATTAGGAAAATGGTGATTCATTTCACAAATATGTGCAGGGCACTTTGTTGAGTATATAGGGACACAGGATATTCTTGCCTTAGGAAACTGACATTTTACTCAAGAGATATGCAGGAAAAATGCTAATTAGCATGAATAGTGATCAGAAACCTCCCGCCAAGGTTCTCAGGTTGGTAGGTTATTGCCAGCCTAGAGCAGGCAGGGCTTGGAAGATGGTGCTTCCATGTTGGTTCTCAGAGGAGGGGTAGGCTTTTGATAGGGAGTTAGAAGGGACTCCAGGCACAATGAACAGAATGAGCACTTTGCAAAACTGAGTTGACCAGTAATTCCGATCAGCTGGTTGTTTTCAAGTATGTGGTTTTTTACCTTTCATTTTCAGATGTTTCCATACTAACAGTATGGAAACTGTTACTACCATAGGTCATTGGTAGCACATGTCAGATGTTATACGCAACTACCACCTACATGCAAATAACTTGAAGCATCTAGTTCACAGTTGTTCTCTCCATCATTACTCTTTGTCTGGTTTTGTCTTGTGGCTTGGCTAAGCAACACTGGGCTAGGTTTGGTTCCCTTCAGCTCCCTTCAATTGGTTGTGCTATGAGCCAAACCTAGGGCTTTAAGCAATCACTCTCCTACTGAGTTAAACCCCTGTACCATCAATATTCTTTATTGTGTATGTACTATATATGCAAGGCAGAAAGAACTTAAAAACAAAGTTTCTTTTATGGTTTTTACATAACCCATTGATATGTTTCTTTTACAGGTTCTTACTTATAGTCCGCGATTTTCACAGTATTTTTCTAAGAAAGGTATTCAAGCTATTTATGTAGGTAACCAAGACCTCCATTAAAAGGTGGTATTTTTGCCTCCTGCCTTGAACTGATTCCCAAAATGACTGTTCTCTTGATCATAAGGCTCTGTTGCCTCTTCAGATGCTGTATGGTGTGGCTGCGACTTGTTTTTTCAGTTCTGATGAGTATGACATCATTAGATTAGTTGCTGAGAGCAGGTTTGTTTAGAAGTGGAGGAGAGGGTATGCCTTAGGGTTTAGAAGTTCACATGTCAGAAACCTAAAGTAGCTGAAATCAGATAAAATATCACCACATTAATGAAACCAGTTTGGATATACTACATTTTTTAAAATAAGTTTTATTTCATAGAACTTGAAATTTTTAACCCAGTTTTGCTTTGAAGGGAAAAAATAAATTGTAGGGGCCTGCGAGATAGCTTGGTGGTCTAAACGCCTGCTTAGGCAAGCTTAGGCAACTGGGAACCGCAAGGACCGCGGTTCGATCCCCAGCACCACATGCTGTACCAGTCCCACCCCCAGGGCAGGCTGAGCTGCCATAATGTAAATTAAAAAAGGTTAAAATAAATACAGTTTTAAAAAAGAAAAAAACTGTATTACCATATGTTTTATGAAGGTATAACTTTTAAAAAATATATTTTTAGAATGAAAGTCACCCATAGTCATCTTTCAGGGTGCACACCTGCCCTTGTTAGTCTACTGCTCTGGAAGCTAGTCCAATTTGCTGGTGAGGTGCAGCCAGCTTTGAAAGAAGGGGCCTTCTTTGTCAGCATGAATGAAGGCTTGATGGAACACTTGATGTCCCTGTCAGAGGGAAGCCAGGGACAAATGGGAAGCACAAGCCAGGGACAAATGGGAAGCACAGGACCTGAGGGGTGGCAGGGACATACACCTCACAAGTGATGGGTTCTTGTGATCCCTTTTTTCTTCTGATTTTTATTTGTTATACAGATAGTAATGTCAAAACAAAGGAACATCTTTTTAAAGATAAAAAAAGAAATCAGAATACCATCCCTGTAGTTATTTTTCACCCTTATTTTTAGGTTTTATTCATATTTTGAAATTATTCTTCATGTAGCTTTTAGTACAAATACAATATTACATTCTGCCTTTTTTCCTTTTAATAGTCTAGCTGTAACTGCTGGCATGAATTTTATATTGTAGTTAGTGGTATTTTTATTTAAATGAAGTTATTATGACATTAGGAGTGGGTAAGGCCAGCAGCATGCAGTTGGCATTCAGATAACACAAGGGCTGCCTCAAGCCCTCTGCCATGCTCTGGAGCTTCTGAGCCTAAGATCCAGGAGCACACTGAGCCTTGGCAACGACGATCTGAGCTGGATTTGTACTGTTCCACGCTCTCCATTCCAGCCACTTGCATATATTAATTGTAAGGTGTTTGATGATAATACTGATGACATATGTATGTCTGAACATACTTATGGGATTATCTTTGGCTAGGTTCCAGAAATAGCCTTTTCCCCCTGAAGTATTCCTTCACTGATCATGATGTAATAACAGAGCATCTCCGCCAGACATCAGCACGGAGGCTATAATCGTGGGCCTCGGGCACCTCCGCAGTCCGCAGTCATCTGCTCACCGAGAGAAATTCCTCTACAGCTTGCAGAGCAGCGAGGGGAGCCGCTGCAGAGTGAAGGAGGCTGGAAGGAGACGGGAGGGCCACTTGGGTGTTGATTCCACAGTGGCAGTACCCTGACAAGGATCCTGAACAGCCAGGGGGCAGCATGGCAGCGTTTGGCATCTTCCAAAAGAGGACACAGAATTGGGAGAGAGAGATGAGTGCCACTCTGCCATTCTTGTAACCCAACCCTGGGGCAGATGACGAATGACTTCTTGTCATCCTTTGTATTTTGTTGGGAACAGCAAACATGGAATCTCTGTACTGGGACTAGCGTTTAAAAACTAGAAGTCTGAGGGCCAGAGATGTTTGTAGGCCTGTAGATTTTTTTTTTTTTTTTTTGCCTTTGGAATTTGCATAATCTTGTTTTGTTTTTTGCATTAAAGTATGATTTACATATAATAAAATTTAAGTGTATAGTTAGATGAACACTGGTAATTTTATACAGCTGCGTGACCACTATGGCACACCAAGATGTACAGCCATTCCCTGGAAAGTTGCCCATCCTGCTCTGGGCACCACTGGATCTGCTTTCTCACATTAGAGTTTTTCCTTTTCTTTTCTTTTTGTATTTACTACAGGGTCTACTGGGTCTCACCACACAGATCCAACTTGTAGTGACCCACCTGTGTTCAGCCTCCCAAAGAGCTGGAATTACAGGTGCACATGCTCAGTCTCAATCGCTGCCATCTCAGTGCGTCCCAGGGACAGGACCAGCATGGCAGGCCAGGGATCAAACCTGCACCTGCCTAAGCAGGCACTTTAGTCCACTGAGCTATTTGATCAGCCCTTCCTTTTTCTAGAGTTTGGTGTACATGGAATCATGTAGTATGTGGTCTTTTCTTTGTGACTTCTTTCATTAACCATAGAGCTTTTGAGATTCAGCCATATATTTCATTCATTGTAATTGTTGAGTAATATTCCACAATAGGGGTATACTATACTTATCTGTCACTAGGTCAAGAGCATGTAGATTGCTCCTAGTTTTGGACTCTTACAAATAATGCTGCTACGGACATTTCTGTAGTGTCTTGTTATGGACATATGTTTTAATTTTTATTGGGAAAATGCAGGAGGACTTCTGGGTCATACAGCAAGTATGTGTTTAATTTTACAAAAGCCTGCTGAGTCATCTCCAAAATGGCCAGACTTTCATATTTTTAGAGCAGTGTGTAAGACTTGGTTGCTCTGCATATTTATTCCTAAAACATTCCAAATAGCTATCAACAACTCAAAACCCTTTAAAAGGAAACACTTCTCTGGCTTGTGTTATCTAAACCTGTAGGTTTGAGACCTCAGCAACAGAAATTCCTTTGAGCAACTTTATATCCTATTTTATATCGCAGAACATCATGGTCAAGGGTAGGGTTGATAGAGATCAAAAACTCTGGGTTGGACTCTCAATCTTGCCATTTGTATTCTATTGCTTTGGAGTTCTCTCTGCATCCATTACTTGATCTGTGAAATATAAAAATATTTAATCATTGATTTCTTATAAAGACTAACTTAATATGCAGCATGTCAAGTGCCTGTCACGGGGCTACAGCCATAGATGTGACCCTTCCATCCATGGGATGGCCTGGCAATTGTCCATGGTGTGTGTGGATGTGTGTGCTCCCATCACCTGTGCAGATTTTTTAAAAACATAATCATTTGTGCTCCTACCTCAGCTCTCTTGTGAGTCAGAATTTTCTAGGCTAAATACATACATACGCATTTTTTAGAAGTTCCTTAGATAATTGGGATAAGCATACCTGGTCAATAACCAGTGGTGGAAAAGATTTAACAAAAACCACTGCATTCTCAACTCATACTATTACTTAGCTGTGTGATCTTGGATAAGTCGTTTAAGATTTCTGACAGAGCTAGTTCAGTGGAGACTGACTCTCACAAGTTTGCTGTTTCACATTTATTAAATTCTTCCCAGTAGACAGTAGCCACCATTGTAGACAGAGGAACTGGAGCTCATTGAGGGCCTGCCAAGTAATGTAGCAAAATGAAAGAAAATAGGCTGAATTCTGCCACACGTAGAAATAAGTGTGAGCAAGAAGGCTCTGCCTGTCCTGTGATGTCCCCATGCTCTTCCCTCACCGAATGTTATGTTGCCAGCAATCTGTGTGAAACACCCACCTGAGGTTGATGGGAGAATAAATCTATTAGCAAGAGTCAGCCTACCCTCTGCTCAAGGCTAGCACTAAAATTCTCCTTTAAATGAGTGGGTGCTAACCTATGCCAGAATCCTAAGCAGATGCAATTGCAGGGAGACCATTAGGGACTTCAAGATTCTGATAACCTTTCCGGGCAGGCTGTAGAAATGCTAATGACACTGCTTCAAGCCCATCCACATATTTAACTGCCATTTCTAATGTCTCCATTAGCCATTATTAGTTATGCTAATTAAGAGTAACTAATTAATAAGATAAAGATAGCCACCGCACATGTCCTAGCTGCCTCTAGAATCTGGCTTTTCATTAGTCTTTCAAATGTTAACTAAACACTTCTGAAGTTTGTATTCCCACTAGGCCACTTGAGCCACAAATTGCGCACACCAGGGTATAGATTAAAATGAACTAATGCTCTGTCACTGTATTACAGAAGTCCCCTAAAGTTAATTACAGACAGTGTCTCCAAGGACCCTGGAGGTTCCATCTAAACCTGAGACTTAACAGTTCTGCATAAGAAGAGTCCTAATACATGTGCTTATGTTCAGCATGACTTCTCACCCTTTAGCAGCTCTTTCTGGAGCCCTCTGAGTGCCCAGGCACATGGTGTTTGTGGCTGCCCCTCTGCCCACGGTGCAGACCCCAGCCTCTGTACCATGGCATCCTTTTATTACCTGTGTTAGCCTGCCTATTCCCCAATGCTTACCTTGTTATTTTTTTAAAAACTGGCTTTTTTTTAACATATAAATATCTATGCTTGAGCTCCATCATGCAGTGTTTCCCATGGACTAATTATTGTAATATACTAGCTGTGCCTTTTTTCATGTACTAAGACAAGTGAGTAACACTGTATCTGAAATAAAACGTGTAAAGTACTAATGAATATTTCAAGTAAAAATAATCATCAGCGTGCTGTCACATCCCTCCAGTGGTCTGTGCACAGCGCGGTGGGGCCATGGCTGCACTGTCCTTATCGGCTTCCTTGCCCATCTCCCCACTAGACAGGGAGACCCCAGAGGGCAGGGACTGGCTTTAATCTCCGCATCCCTCTGTCAGTGAGCTTGGTGCAATAATATGCATTCAATAAATGTTTGATGAGTGAATGTCTCCCTCATGAGCACAGCAGAAGACCATTAGCAAATACAAATATTTGCTGTTTTCTCACCTTGGTTTCTAACCTCTGATAAACTCTTAAGAACAAAAACATAGAATCGGAACATAAACAAGCACTAAACCAGGAGTAAGGTGGGGCTGTTTTTCTACCTCTTGAGACTTTTTTTACACATAATAGAACTTATTTAATTAATTTCCCATTGTTAAGGTGGGGAAGGAGGTGTTGATTGACTTAAAATTATAAACAGTTGTCTGCTAAGTAAAAAAAAAAAACAAACAAACAAAAAAAAAAAAACAAAACCTCACCTGGCACACAGCTGAAATCACTTTCCCAGTGTCAGATATGAAGGGCAGGAACTGAAGTTCATCCTGCTCTAGATCCCCTGCGCCTTTTGAAGCTCTGGAACAGAGTAGACATGAGGCTGTGGGGGTCGAGTGGGTGGCCCCTGAGAAACGGGAGCAGGGGAGCTGCCAGCCTGCATTTGCATGGCCCTCAGAAGTCTTGGAGGAAACATGCAGTTTTGGATAAAATTTTGCTTTTTTAAACAAACTTTGATCGTTCAGACTTTGAAAGAAGTACTTATTATGAGGATTGGTCTCAGCAAACATTCCAGAGCAACATCAGTTGACTAAAAATGATAACATCATACTCTACTTACCAGCTCCTCTTTCAAAGATACAACAAATGTAAGACATGAATTTTTTCTGAGGTCTGTCATTCTACTGATTTCAAAAGATGAAAAATGCAAATTAAGAGAAATATTCATCTTAACAATCCCACCTTCAACTTTGCTGCATGGTATCTGTAGTTTTCATTTCACATTGAAACATTTCCATTTAATTACATAAAATATTTTAAAAATTTATTATTTCTAATAAGGGGTGTTATGGTTTACATCTAGCTGTCCCCCCAAAGCTTCATGCAATCATGGGGCAGGGACTTCTAGAGTTTGAGACTTGACTCATGATCCACTGGGATTACGTATTTTAGTACTGATGGGGTTATCGGTCTGAGTACGGCTGGGATTATGGGTATGGCCTAAGTTGGATAGGCTGAGGCAGAGAGCCTGAATATAATATAAAGAGAAACAGAGAGACAGACTGGGGCTGTTGCTCTGCTGCCCTGATTGTTTGGCTGCCTCTCTCACCATTTTGTTGCTATTCTGCCACTATGAACTGGATCCACTCAGGCTTGGGCCAGTCCTACAAACTGTGAGCTAAATAAACCTTTCCTTCCTTCATTTTGAGTGTCAGGTATTTGTCCCAGCAGTGAGTAAAAAGTAACTAAGACAAGGGGTTTGATTAATTCTATGAACGACAGTAAGAAACATATCTATAGAAGAAAATGGGCAAGAAAAATGTTATAAATTTTATTTCTTTATTTATTTGTTTGTCTATTTTTGGTGGAACCAGGGATCAAACTCAGGACCTCACACTTGCCAGGCAGGCACATGTGCCCCTGAGATATCTTCCCAGCCCCAAGAAAGATTTTATTTTTTTTAACAGTTCATCTAACAAATATTTTTATTGTTTTTTTATTACTTTGAATAAGAAATAATGTATAACAATGTGACAGTTTCAAAACACATTAGTAGTACATTTCAATATTTGATACAATGCATATTATTGTCCTCCTACTAGTTATACAGAGCCCAGGGTGTAAGTGTTATAATTTTTCAGATCATTATTGGTAAAACCAAATTTCTCCTCATTGAACTAAAAGAAAGTAGCTGTATACGTGCTTAAACTGGTCCTTAACCACCCAGCAAAAAAGTTTAACCACAAGGCATAAAACAGAAAGCTAGATTAGAATGATGAGCTGTAAAAGGCTAAATCAACAGCTTCTAACATTGCCAGTTTTACCAATAACCCACTGCAATTATTGGATATTGGATTATGTATACATTGTGTCTTACTGGACTAAATATTTCCATTAAAAATCTTCATGTGTTAACAATAGAATAATATATAAGGTGCAACTATATGATACCAGAAGACAGTGGTTCTCAACCTTTCTAATGCCGTGACCCCACAATATAGTTCCTCATGTTGCGGTGACCCCAAACCAAAAAATAATTTTGGTGGCTACTTCAAATTACTAATTCCAATAAATAACATTTTGCCATGGCATAGCATGGATTTAAATATGTATTTAGCGATGGCTTTAGGTGACCCCTGTGTTTTGGTCATTCAACCCCTGCTGGGGTTGCAACCCACTGGTTGAGAACTGCTGCCATAAGACATTTTAAGGAATAGTTAGAGCTTATATTGTTTGATCAATTTTACATGACTATATCTGATAATCTGATCAATTATTTGAAGATACGAGTATGTACTACAGTAACTTTTTGTTTGTTTGTTTTATTCTCAATACTCTTTTATTTTTTGGTTAAACAACCATTTACTTGAGAGTATAGCAGTAACTGAGTTTACATTAGAAGCAGTACACATCTAAAAGTCCCAAATGACACACATTCCAAGCATAGTTTTAGTGTTGCTTCAAAAATCTTTGATTTCCATTCAGTTGTGCTATGCCTTTCCATTTTATTTCTTCTTTAGATTTCTTGTACTAGGGAGACTATACAATATGTACAAATGTAGGTCTGGTTCATTTCACTTATGAGTATATGTTCAATATACATCCATTTGAATATGAAGTCTTCCAGTTTAAGACACTGTTGTTGGGGTTTTTTTGTGTGGGAGGGGGGGAACCAGGGTTCAAACTTGCGGCCTTGCACTTGCCAGGCAGGCACTTATGCCATGCAGCTATCTCCCCAGCCCCCCAAGAAAGATTTTATATAGCTCAAAAGCATCTCATTTTCTTGAGCCTTTAAAAGACTTCAAAGGGGCCCGGTGGGATGGCTCAGTGGTCTAAAGCGCCTGCTTGGGAAAGCTTGGGCGGCTTCAAGGACCGCGGTTCGATCCCCGGCACCACATGCTGTGCCAGCCCTGCTCTTAGGGCAGGCTGAGCCGGCCATAAAAAATGAGTGAGTAAACAAAGGTTCTGAAACAAGAAAAAAATAAAATAAATAAATAAATTCTTTAAAAAAAATTCTGGGCCTTGTGCTCTTATTTATTAACATTTAAAAAAATAAAAGACTTAAAAATATTTAAGGTAAAAAACAAAAGGACTTGTTGGTCTGTATCCATTGTTTTTCCTTTTCCCTTCATTGCTATGGTTATTTTGTTCAGCAAAGGGGAAATGGAGCCAACTTAAAAAGGCAGTTGCTCAGTGCAGTGTGGAACATTCAACCTTACTCACCTTCTCTAGTTTACTTTAAGAATGCTCCCTTCCATAGGTGGCATCAGTTTTCTGTACAGCTCACATTCCAGCAAGGTCCCTAGGAGGCAGGCGCAGCACACTGAGGGTGTGCTTCATACCCATTGGCAAGCACAGCTGTAGCTTGCCTCTCCTCGGGGTGACATATCCTGGAGTGAAATGCCCATGGTGGTGACGTTGAGAAAGCTTGCGCCCAAGGGGCTTCCACTCAGCATAAGAGCCATCCCATGGGGTTCCTGATGGGCACTTCAGAAAAAAAGTAAAAGAGGCGAAAAGTATGTTTTGAATCATTTTTGTTGTGCTCTGCAAAGTTTGAAGTACAAATTGTGATACAAAATTTGCGAAGTACCATGTTACTCTCCCAGACAATGTACAGTGAATTTTTACAAAATTCAGGAATTTTTACAAAAAGAACCTTTTCCCTCTCCACGCCTCCAATGTGGTTTGTTTGTGGAATATCCCAGATCCAGGGAAAAATGTAATAAAGGGAAGTGATGATGTGTAATCAAATAGGCACACTGAAATTCAAAAATATTACCTCAAAGTCTGAATCTCCATCACGGCTGTTTATCCTTTTCTGTCTTCCATAAAATGGGATATATTTGCATGCTTCTTTGACTCCAGACAGGGCTTCCAGCTAACTGGAATTATTAACTAGTAGTTCTTATCACTTCTGAGGACTCAAAACCACACTCTTGTCCTCACTATTTCTCCCCTAGCTGATGAAATTTGTGTAGAAGCTCTTTTATAAATTGTGTAATTGAGACATTATTTCTGAGCCTGCTTTACATGCATTTAGAGGCCAGCCTCAATGAAATAGCTTTAGATTTCAGATTGTGTTTATTGTTAACAGAAAGTGAACATTCTTAGATTCTGTGTTTGTTTTTGTACTATTAAAAGTGAAATGTCTTGATATTGAAACCAGCATGGGACTGCTAAAATGAATTTGCTTATCAGTCATATTTGTTTCAGTCAAAGTGAAGCCTAAACTAAGGAAACCTATGAGCAACTTTCCCTTATTATTTTCTTGGTCAGATTCTATTTTCTTTGCTTTCTTAATTTGGGCTGAGACTTTAAAAAAAAACAATACAAAAAAAAAAAATAATCATCGCTTTGTCAGTGAGCACTTTGGAATTTTTTTTAGCAGAGTCAGGTCATAGCAGCCAGAAAGCATGCTTTTTCTGAGAAATTGTATTTTGTCGTGTATGTACTGAATTGCATGAACAAATCATTAAGTGTCACAGTGAACGGGAAGAGAGAAGTATTCAGAACTCGTGTGACCTCTGTGGCTGGGGTGCTTGGCAGAAGACACTCACTTTAATTGTTGGTTTCTGTCTTTCTGGGTTTTGTTCAATGAAACATTCCATGATCTTGAGGCAAAAGGTGGTTGGGAAGACAGCATCTTTATTCTAATAGCTTTTAGGGAGTTTTTTTTTCAATCCAGAATAGTCAAAAAAAAAAAAAAATCCTAGGTAAAATTAAATAATGTTTACATACAAATTCTGGTTCAGCTAGGGGAAAAAAAGCCACATTTATTAGTTCTTCAGGGGAAGTGAAACTTAAGTATAAGTTTCAGATCTTTTGCTTTTGTGTTTGCATTTTTAAAAAGAATATTTGATTATATGTCTGCTGCCAACAGTGAAATACAGGAGCTTAAATAGATCACTGGTTTTTTTTTGTTTGTTTGTTTGTTTGTTTGTTTCATAGAGAGAAAATAAAGTAGCTACCTGAAATTGTTTTATGTATGTATATATATATATATATATATATATATATTATCTATATCTATATATCTATATATCTATATATCTATATATCTATATCTATATATATCTTTACTCTATAGAGAAGCATCAACAGTACCTCCTGATTTATGTCTGTTTTCTTTTTAGACTGGCATCCAACATTGTGTGTTTATATTATTTTAAACTGGGAGGATTTATTATTTACTTTGGAATGTAATCTTCCAGTAGCAATGCAGATCCATAAGCTAAAGTATTTAGCAAGTAATGTCAGCTATAACTTTCCTTGTTCTCTAGAGCAATGATCTGTGTATTTTAAAATTAAAAACAAAGCAGAATCACGGTTGTGTCCAGGGAGCCTCAGGACATGATGGGCACTCTCAGTTGGGGTACCCCGGCTTACCAAACCTTAAGGTAGTGTGACATCACAGCACTGACCGTAGTTCCCCTGGCATCTCTGTTGCCTTCATAGCTATGGAGCATCTTGTCCTGTTTGTGTTTTCAGTAACAGAAGGCCACTGCATTTATTGAAAAACCCTAGATGTAAATTCTTCATGGTTAAGTCAAAACAGGAGAAAATAATTCTAGCCTCAATTTTTTTTTTTAATTTATTGTGTTACATTAGGACCAGAGCTATTTCTTAGCAACACTGGATTAGGCAGAAAATAATTTAAGCTCCCAAATGAGAAACATTTGTAATTGAATATGCCCTAACACTTGCTTTACCACATGGCTTAGCACCCTTCTGCTCACACATGGTTAAACACATGTTGGAACTGGTGTTTTAACACCCGCCTCACACGTCTTTATGCTCTTTGTCCGCATATGCTGGAACACATGCTCTGGCGCCCTTTGTGCACACATTGTTGAGCACAGGCGGAGCCTTGTCTTGGGTTTCATTTTCCAGAGGTTCTCTCGTTAACAGCACTCGGTTAAAAATCAGTGCCTAAGAAAGTCACAGCTGTTTGGCTAGGTGACACACCCTTCGGTTTCTTCTGTCTGGAGAAGAGATATCTCCTGGACACAACCACAGCCATATCCTCTGTGTCTATCACATCGCTAAGGGATGGCTGTCACAGGTAGTTTAGCAGCCAGGTGTGTGATTTCCACCTTATAGTCCACTTCCGTTTTCCCACACTGCCAAGCGCTGTAGTCTTACTCATGATCGCATGTAGAAATGAGGGCTAAAATAATTCTCTCACATATTATTGGGAAATTTCAACACAGAAATTGTCACTAGTGTTGCTCTAGGATAGTGACAGCTTCCTCTTCAGTCTGACCACCTAGACCTGCCATCAATAACATATTATCAATTTAGCTACTGTCACAGAATCTTATGCCCTGGGTGGCTAAAAAAGAGATCCTCATTTCTCACAGTGCTAGAGCTCAGAAGACCACGGTCAGGAGCCAGTAGGTCAGTGGTGGGTGAGGCCTCACATCCTAGCTTAGCAATGACTATCTCCTCATTGTCTCCTCACATGCCAGAAGCCAGAGGAAAGCAATCATAGCTCTCAACTCAAATAAAATAAAATGCTGGCCAAATCCTGTTTAAAGTTTAAACAATGTCTTACCTATATCAGAATACTGGGAGATAAAATATTGGTTCTACTTTATAGGTAGGCCTACTAAGATCCAGTTATCTTAAGAACTCTGCCAAAAATGATGTAGTTCACAGGTAATGAGGTTGGATATTGAATACCAGTCGTGTATCTAAATCAGTGTTTTTCTTGTCACTTTATAAGACTGTATGGTAAAGTGGGCAAGAAGGAACTAGAAATAGCCCCTCCCATCAAAAAGTTTACAAAGGAAGAAAGATGAAAAATTATTCCAATTTTTGTAAGTCTATAAGTTGGCTCCATACAAGGCACCTTATATTGATGCATCTCTCCTAATCATGTATTTGACAGGTAAGAAAACTAAGGCCTAAAAGCATAATAAACTTACTCTGAATCAAAGAAGTAATAAATAACTGAGCTATAACTTGAATGCAAGCCTGATTCTAAATAAAACTCATACTTTTAACCATTACTCATGTTGGCCACCAACCAACAACAATAAATGAGTTCAGAGGCAAATCACAGCTATTGTATAAGGCTGTTTTAGATGAAGAAAATCCTTCCCCTGGTTGTTCCTGGGTATGATACTTCGTAATTAGTTTTTTCCCCTTCTAAACATTATATAGTGAATAAATAGGACAAGAAATAAAAGTTGTAGATATTATATGACTACATGTGTAAGTTAAGCCCAAGTTTAGGCTAAAACACCACCTGGGTACAATCCAGGGCTATAAAATATATGTCCCCAGTTTAATCATCATGGAAATTTTATTTTACAGGTAATGTGCTCACAATTGTCTGAATATATGAATTTTTATATTCCGTGGCTTCCATGTTTCAAAAAGTATTAATGAATATCAAATTAAATTATTTTAAAATAAATTCTCTCTCAGTGACTCGACCCTAAAAAGCCAAGATTGAGCAGACTATGTAAAACATAGTACCCTTGACTTGGTGAGTCACAATAACGTTTTTCATATTTGTACATCAGAAGCTTAAGCTTGCTTTATAACTGACTTTAAACATAACTTTAAGGAGACTGAAAACCTTCTACTAACATTCCATGTTAAATTTGTTTGGGCCAAGTTGCAGAGACCAAAAATCAGACTACTTAATCACAGAACAAGATCAGCCAGAAAGAACATCCCTTGAATGCCTGACTTGTAGATGTAAGCAGGAATTAGTGATTGCTTCAGATGATTGGAAGATCCCGAAGGGAGATTTAAGGGACTCTTTGTTCTGTTTTGCCCTGAAAACAGAATTGTTAGTACAGATACCTGGCAGCATCAAAATGCAGGTGCAGATATGGAATACATTAAAATATACTTTGGATTCTTTTTTTTTTTTTTCAAACTGAATTTCACTATGTTGGGGTTCAAGATCAAATAGTTGCATTTTAATATGCTATTTGCCAAATTTCCAAACCTTCAAGCACAAAAATCTTCAATCTTCATTTTTTCGCTTGCCTGGAAATCTAGGTAGCACTGAGCCAAAAGCAGAAGTTATGAAGTGAGATTATACTTGATTAGGAACAAAAAGCATCCTACATCCACAAACGCAGATGTGCACGGCAGTCCTAGGGGAATGTTGGTATTTGATCTTGAAGTCTTAAAGGTTCATGTTCCCAAGGTTAAGAAATGCAGAGAGCCAACTTTTATTAGTAACTAATGCTGAAATTACTCTGGAGATTCTAGAAGTATTACGTTACAAATCACTCAGCTTCTACAGCTCGTGAGTTACAAATATCACTGTATGAGGGAAAGGGGCAGTAAGTGAAGGACATCATTCGTAGACTTAATTTATACCAGTGCAACCCGATCCTGAGTCTATTGTGTGAGAGTTTTCATTTCAGTGAGAAAAGAAAAAGGAAACATGAGGTCTATGAGTCAAAACTTCAACTAAAAGAACCAGGAAACTTCCTTGTGTAGGGAAATTGGGTGTAGCTGTCCAACTTGGGCTATAATATCTTTCTGAGTTTCTAATATGTATCTTCATGACTTGGAACCAACCGTTTTTGAGCAACATTTCCACTTTGTTGAAAGTTAAGATGTAGGTATTTGCAAAGTAAATATTCATCAACAAATATGGTACTGTGACCATCAATGAGGGAGACAGATAACAGAAATTTCACCTCAAAGGGAAAGCCTTAATAGAACCAAATCCATTGTTAATACCAAGAAAAGTTGAGACATTAATATGTCACACAGCTGCCCTATAGACTGTATTCTATAGTATATTCTTGAGGATTCTAATATTACCTAAATAACCTTCCTTTTGTGGCTCGACCCTTCCCATTCTAAACCTAATAGTGAGTTGGTTGTTATTTTTCTAGGGCATTGTCTTTCATTCCAGTAACAATAAATAAAAGGTCTGTCTTGGATACAGGAATAAGTATTATATATAAAATTTATCTTTCAAACTCTCTCTCTATATAATGTTTACCATTATAAATTGTTAAGGTGACCAAAATGTATGATCTAAAATATGCCACCAAAGTTTGGGACAAAGTACTTGGTATATAAATATCATTTATATTTAGTCTATGTAACTATAAATGTATGACATTTCAAGTGACCAACACATGCAATGTAGGAAAATGAAGTACTGCGTACATATGATTTATATCACACCAATAAATTGAGATTCAGGCCATGGCACTTGAACATTGCTACTTCACACATCCTTGCTAATTTTTCAGATCTTAGAGTTTGATGCACAGTAGAGTCTAGAAGTAATTATTGAATAAGTAGCTAAAAAATAGGTTGCCAAAACTGATGATGAAAAGTATCCAGGATTTTCTGTCAAAATTCTTACCAATTAATGTTAAGGCCTTGTTATGATTTATGTCTAGTTTTCCCCCCAAAGCCTCATGCAGTCATGGGGTGGGGACTTCTATAGATTGAGACTTGACTCATGAGTCACTGGGATTATGTGATTTAGTACTGATCTAGAGTTTGAGACTTGATCCATGATCCCTGGGATTATGTGTTTTAAGTACTTCTGGGATTATGGGTGTAGCCTAAGGCAGATAGGCTGAGGCAGAGAGCCTGAGTGTAATATAAAGAGAAACAGAGAGACAGAATGAAGATTTTGCTCTCTGCTCCCCTGGTTGTTCTGTTGCCTCTGTTGCTATTGTTGCTGTTCCGCCACCATGAACTGCTGCTCTCTGCCATGTGCCCCTCTGCCTTGGAGCCAGCCAAGTATGGACTGAAACCTCCAATAACTGTGACCTAAATAAACCTTTTCTTCCTTCATTTTGGGTGTTGGGTATTTGTCCCAACAATGATAGAAAAGTGACTAAGACAGGCCTTACGGTGTCAGATTTAGATTTTTATTGCTATATTAGATTTATTAATTTATTTTTGATGTATGCATATGCTGTGATTATCTAATGTATTGCATGACATTGTATAATTATGGTACTTTTAATTTTTTATATCCCACCTTACTCCTAAATCATATTTGGAATTCAGAATTACTTCATTGTTTCATAGCTAACAGCTCATTAGGAAGCTGTGGCATCTACTTGAGGTTACCCCTCAGGCAATCCATATTTAACAATAAACTTGAAAAATTCCTGGCTACTGGCCATTGACCAGTTTGAACACTTAAACTTATCATCTGATGCTTGTCTAACCATGTAGAGAAAATGAAATGAAGATTGTGTACAAAGCAGGAAAAGGAAAATTTCTTTGAAATAGTCTTTTCTGAATTAAGCAAAGTATTTGAAAGATATATCAATATCAATTATATATGTCACATACATATATCAAATGTATGTGTCTCAAATACTGTGACACTGTGATGACACTATATTATTTTTAATTAAAGGATCCATATCATCTTTCTCTTTTATTTTTTATTTTTCATAAGAAATTTAATAATGTATTATATAGTGGTCAAATTCAATCATTGTTGATTCATAAATTTACATTCCTATAGTTTCTATTATATTTTAAAAGATAGCTTTTGATTTGTGCCTGTCCTCTCCAAATGATAAGAAATTGAAACTGTTCCTTTTAATGCCTTGATTCTTTCAGGAAAATGATCATAGTGAAAAATGATATGGCGCAACCCTTATGATTTCTTATCTACATTATTTAGACATTTAGCAGGTAGTTGAAGGATATTAAAATGAACCAGATTAGTGTTATGGATACGGCAGTGTGATTTAGCTAGCGTTTGTTCAGAGTCTTCAAAAACGTTGCTGGTTTTGTTAGGGACACAAAGTAAGAGTTTTGCTAAAGATATCAGATCTGACGTAGTGAGATAGTTAGGTCCTTTACTAGACTGACATTGTTCAAGGCTCTCAGATTCTGGGGGTTAGACTCATCTAGTTCATTTAAGCAGAAAAGGTTTAATAGAATAGCTACTGGACAATGGGAAGACCACTGCAGCTCTTTTGGATGCCATCCAGCCATGAATGAGAACAGCAACAATATCTTGCATGGCACCCAGGGTACTAGGTTCCATGATCACTTCTAGAGCTGTCCCAGAAGAACCAAAGGCAGCACACACACATACACACGCATGCACACACACACACACACACACACACACACACACACACACACACACTTAACCTCATACTGCTCATATATCCACTTTGTTAGTTTTATACGTACATCTGCTTAGCCCAGCCTGAGCCACATATAAAACCCGATTTCCAAAGAATCCCAGGAATGAGGTTCTTAGCTTGCTGGCCTCATCAAAGAAAACTGTTTAAAGGAATCGGAAACTCCGTGGAATGAGCCAATATACTATAACGATGACGGAAGCATAAAGTAGTGATTCTCAAGTTGTATTCCAAGGGACCTTAAAATTATGCCCACCCACCTGGAGATTGTCAAAGAAGAGGAAGTGACCAACCAGAAAGGACTGCAGCAGCAGCAGCTACTTCCGTCTTAACTTGGCTATCACTTGATCACCATGTATGTAATCACTGTTGGACAACAAAAATTTTATCTGTTCTCTTTCGCTTTTGGTTTTTGGGTGGGAGAGTGCATACGTTCTTTATGTGTGTACACATTTAAAGCGCAAAGCTACTAACCTGCAGCTGATGTTCTTCAGTCTTCTAATTACTACTTTTCATATTGGGCAGGTTATCACAGATATAGACTAAGATTTGTTCCCATAATCTTTTTTAATGTAACATCATCAGTTTCATAGTCAGTATCTGGTTGCAAATTATATACTTCTCTCACATGCATCATTAGAGAAAATACTGTTAGCAGGCCATTCACATTAGAGATTTTAATGTGGTCACCACCTCCTGAGAACATGCCTTTGAGTTGTTTCAAAGCCTTTCCAGCATCTTCTCAGAAGACCTCAGCAGTGGAGGGCGACCCAGCCGTCATAACCATAGGGATAAAGGGGCAGGACACATTTAATTACTCTTCAGCTACTTTATTTCATTTGACATCAAAAACAAAATTAGCAGTAGCAGAAGACAGCAGTTACATGGGGTTAAATTAATCAATGTGTGCTAATTAAATAACTGTTTTGCCTCACCATTAATGCCTGTTCATATGGTACAGCACTCTTAGTAAATCTTACCTATTTCAGGCTGTATTCTTTCAGTATTTTGCCACAGAGTAAATTTGAAAAAAAAACAATGTCTAAATTAACTGGGAGGAAGACATAGGTACAGTTGAGCATCACTAATCCACAAACCCAACATCTACAGTGGTGTAAAATCCAAGACTTTTGAGCACTGATACAAGGTCTTAGAATTTTGGATTATTTCAGATATTGAATTTTCTTCTGATTAGGGATGCTCAACCAGTAAATCTATGTAAATATTCCAAAATCAAAACACCTGAAAATCAGAGACCTTTTGTCTCAAGCATTTTGAATAAAGCATATGCAACGTTGCCTGCACAAACTGGTCTTTATGGAAGGGCTTCATGGAGGCTTTTCTCACGTGATTGTTTCCAAGTTCCCATCGTGCCGCACCTTATGACATGCATCAAGCAGGCCCAGTCACCTCATGTTTTCAGGGTGCCCTAAGCTCATCCCACCAACCTTCATGTCCTGCAGCATCTGAGCCCAGACCTGCTTCGTCACCCCAGAAAGTAATGAGCAGCCCAAGATGCGCCTTTAAAGCAACAGAAGCTTTCTTTGTGTCTTCCATGTTCTCACTTGCTAAAATTGGCTTAATATGCCATTATTTTTGTTTCTCTCATAGTTTTCATATATGAAAATGTGGCCAGTTTGCTGAACTACTTGTAATTTTTTTAAATAGAACTTAACCATTTAAAACTGACTTTCACATTATTACTGAGTATCTTAAAAATTTAAAAAGATATGAAAAACAAAATAAAACTCCTTTTAGATTTCATTGCCCATGGAACAGTTGCTTACAATTTTGTGTGTATTCTTCCCCTTTTTGTGTGTATATTTTCTACGTATATATTTTTGTCTAAATAATTGAATGTTTTTTTGGCTTTTAAGTTTCAAAACCTATCTCAGATTTACTCTTACTTTGTTTTTTTTTTTTTTTTTTTTGTACTCTTACTTTGATAAAAAGTAAAATGTTTAAAGTTATTTTCCAAACTGGCAGGTGAGATAGTTTAATATACAGAATGTAGAATCTGCCTGAGTTATTATTTTTGATTGAGTATAAAGTATAGTAGTCTGTTTAGCTCCCACAATTGCTTTTTACTTTTTCTGCTACCCTTAGCTGTAAAACATCAAACTAAAATTAGCAGCTGCAATCCTGGTTACACTTTAAGTGCATAGCCAACTTCTTCACTCTTGTACCTAGTGAAGTTTATTTAGGTAAAAGGTTGATAATATTCTTCACCCCAAATTAAGAGAGCAGTCTTTTCTTTGTTTTCTGTTGGACAGTTGTACTCTGATAACATTCAAGAAGTAGAACATGAAATGTCCTGGTTCCTGTCTCTTGCACATGGGCCCCATCCTTTCACTCTTGTGGGCCAAGTTTAAAAAGTATGTAATCCCATTTGCAAAGGGAATTCACTCAGAGGGCTATGTATAAAGTATCTGAATGTGTATTATTTATATGTATAGTGATCACTGAAATATAAAAAATTCCCAATATTTGTATTTAAGAAAAAAAAAGATTGGGCTTCCCCATCCATTGATATGCAATTCATAATTTATTCACAGATGTATTTATATAAGAAGAATAACAGGTCTGTGTAAAAAAGCTACACTGATTACAAGCGCGAATGGCAGCATGAGGATATTTGTGTTAATACTTCTTTTTTTAAAAAGCAAACCCTGTGTGTTCCCTACATGGAAAACTGTTTCTTAAAATTGATAAAAGTGAAAACATTCATCTCTAATGTTTGATACTGTGCCAGCTACATCTTTGACAAGATTCTTTGTTTTAGTTATTCTTATCAGAAGTATTTCTAAAAGAATGTGTTCTGCATACTGATTGAACCATTAAGCAGTGTTTTTTCACAGAAAAAGTGACTAAAATATTCCAAGTAACAATTGAAGAAATATTTGCATGATATTGCATATTTCAAATATTTCTACCATTTAGCAGTATGATTTCTGATGATCAAATATATGAATAAATAACACTCATTTATACAAAAATTGAATCAGTTATACACACATCCATTTCACAGTATTTCCCATTTAATAGTTGGCTATGAAATCTCATTGAAAATAAACATTTTCCTTTCTTTTTCTTTAGTTCGGGGTCTACAGGGTTTCACTGCACAGATCAGACTCATAGTGATCCTCCTGTTTTCAGTCTCCCAAGCACTGGATTATAGCGCGTGCACCACACCCGGTCTCAGTTGCCGTCTCAGCACACCCTGGGGTTGGGGCTGGCACAGCATGCCTGGAATCAAACCCCAGTCCCTGCTTCTGCCTTATCAGGTGCTTTAATCTGCTGAGCTATATGGCTGGCCCTTTTCTTTTAAAAGCTGGCTAATAGTTACATATTTTACCTCCTAAACATGAAAAAGGTAGTTCCTAACTTACAGGCAAAAGTCCATAGCTTACAAGTTCCTGCCACTGCCATTGTTGCCAGCTTGCCAGCGTTTGGACTTGCAGGCCTTGAATCTCTGTGCTAAGGTTCCTCGGTGTGGCCGGCAAAGGGTGTGCACACGGCCTTTCTGCTGTTCGTGTCCTTCCCGCCTCCATCTTGCTCCTGATGCAGCCACCCTCTCTCCAGCATGTAATTCCCTTCATCCCACTCACTGCCTTTCCTTCTGTTATTCTGATTATTCTGTCCTCACTGCCTTTCAGTCACGGTGTCTCCCCAGTGTTTACTTCCCCTTTTTGCCTGTCTCCTTTTTGGTCATTCTCTGGTTATTTCACCAATAAACACCTCAGGAAACGGGTGATAAATTGGAACCGTATAGTCTTATAAATAGAGTATGTGACACACACCTATAATCCCAGCACTCTGGGAGGCCGAGGCAGAAAATCACAAGCTCAAGCCTAGCCTGAGCAACTTAACAAGACCTTGTCTCAAACTAAAAATAATTTTTAAAAATTTAAGTAGCGGCGATATGGCTCAGTGCCAAGGTTCAGTTCCCAGTGCTGGAAAAAAACATTAAATGGATGGAGACTTTTGACCTAGCTTCTAGTACCCCTAACAGTGTTTGATTTCAGGCAAAACTGTCTGGCACCTGGGAGAGACGGCTGCTGGCGCTCAAGCTCCCTCCCCCGGTACCCACCCCCACAGTGTGGCCTCTCCCTCGCTTCCCCACCACTGCCCTCTCTTCACCTATACCACACTTTATTTCTCCAGCATCTTCTTGCTTGTCTCTCGTGCCTAGACATCTGCCTTCTCCTCTTCCCCATCCAAAGCTCCATCTCAAGCCCATGTCTTAGCTTGCACAAAGGAGGAAGGAGCTCATCGTCCAGATCCCTCCAATAAGAGATCTCCCCTTGCCTTGCTTGTGCTGGTCCCGTGCAGCATAGTTAGGACAGCTTAAGTTGTCCTTATTGTGGTACCTCACTCACCCCAGTAAATGTAAGCTCAAAGACAAAGAATTTTTTTTTTTTTTTTTGTATCAGAATCTTGAAATGCTCTTGCTATAGTTGTGTCCATATAGAAGGTGATTAAACACTGGCCCATGAGTTTTTAATCCTGTATTTTGAAATGAATTATTCTCTCCTAGTTAATGTTTTTAAACTATATGCATTTACTGATATTACAGAGTAAGTTTGGAAAGTGGTGACTTATATAGAGCATGGAATGGCCTAAGTTGGTCATGTTTTTAAGCTGTGACCAAAGAGAAGGCAGTCACTTTGAGAAGTGCCCTGGGCTTGATCGTTTTCCAGAGTGGTAACACGTTAGTGAGTGTCGAGATACATGTCTGGCCTCTGATTGCCAGAATCCTCTTCAGCCTTGCTAGTTTGCATCGTTGTTTTTTTTTTTGTTTTGTTTTGTTTTGTTTTGTTTTTTGTGTGTGACTATCCCTGAGGATCTTGGCTTTGGAATAATATTACATTGCAAATCAAATGCTGCCTCAAAAAGACCTTTCTTCCACAGTTTTGTGCATTTCTGTACAAGTTATAAAGTGTCACAATTCAGGAGGGCCAATTACTAGATTTTTATTTAATGGGCAGTTTTAATGTTCTCAGAGAATCTGAATAGTAATAGCATTTTAAACTACTGTGTTCCATTTAAAGACTTGCAACCCATTCTTTTTCTTTGTGCACAGCTAGCTATATTTTGGGTATTATTTAAATTCAGGTTCCCCATCTGTAGGAAAAATCAATGAGTTAATGAATCGCTTCACTTTTTTTAACTTTTCAAATATTTTATTCTAATTATAAGGCATGTCTGGTGGCATTAATATCATGAAATCCGAAATCATCAGATTATGCAGAATATCCCTGACCAAGGAGTAATTTGGAACATTTTCAGTTTAACAAATGTACTGTTTTTAAGACCAAATTATGGTGTTGCCTACTGAAAAAAAACTTTACTGCTAAGGGTTGGGAGCTAGGTCAATATGGGTTGAACTTCATACTTTTAGTCCTAGCTGTTTTTGTTAGTGTTCTTTATTTAGGACACTAAATTAAAAGCATTCCTACTACTAATAATCACCCCTGGCATTTGTAGAGCACATTCTTGCTCTCCTATGCACTGTCCCCAGGCCTGGTGAATTTCAGGGTCGCTGCCTGGCCATATAATGAGTCAGTGCCAAAGCCAGCATCAGAACCAGAGCTGGCTAAGTCCTAGACCCTCCACACATGACTGGTGTGTGTTCACGTCAGCCACTGGTTCCTGTGAAACCACACAGCACTCACCCTGTCAGCCTCTCCTACAGTCCACGTGCATGTGGGGTTTCCCATTGTGATGTTCATACCACTTCATGGTAATCGATTCTCTGTCCATTGTCCAGCTGAAGGCACCTCACACACTTAGAGTCTCCAGGAAGTAGAAATCATTTGCGGGCATTGCAGTGCGACAGCTCACATTTGCCCAGTAAGACTGGTACAGATCTTGTGCCCCTGACTGCTTGAGTATTTGAATGAGTGGCTGACCATATTGGTTATGAAGCCTCAATCTCCTCAGTCCAGTCTGCCATTCATAACCTGCCCAGTGCTCTACCTTCAAAGATATTCTGGCGTCCTGTCTTCACACTCTTCCCCTGCCTCCCAGCCAGAAAATTACAGGTGTCGCCTTATTAGGCTGCCAGACTTTAACCTAAAATAGAGTCTTGCTAATTTTTTTTTCCAAGACAGAAAAGAGCTGGAGGCCTCACATGAATATTCAGGAAAAGCTCATGTCTATGGAGTAACAAAACTCCAAGACTTTTTGGAAATGTTTATCTTCTCCAAGATCTGTGTCTCTACCAGACCCACACTAGGACTCAGCAACTGTATGTGAAGAAAATGATAGAATCTACTAAGTAATACGAATTATTATAACACATACATGTAAATGGTATAAATCTAGCTAAGTATGTATTAAAAGAAACAATAAAAAAAAAAAAACAGACAAAAACAGAAGGGTAAGAATGTAAAACCCAGGCATTTCCCTTCCTAAAGCTGTGTCACCCACATCGCATGCCATATTAGGAAAACTGCATCAGGATGTTCCCCTCTACTTTTCTGCTTGTGCTTCGGTCTCCACTGTCCCCTTCCCAAATATGCAAACTGATTTGCTTCTGTTGCCAGTGGAGACTGGTGCTGGTTCAAGGAATCTTGTTTATCTCCTTGTGCTGTATGCAAACATCATGGCTCCAGCAATCAGATCACATCCTCCTCTTGGTTTTAGATCTGGGATGACACATGTTGAGCACTTTTAAAATGAAATGGAGCAAAAACTACTGCAAATAGGGGAGTGTCTCTGAGGTTTGCCCAGGATGCTGGGGACCCGTTCCGCTGTCTTCCTATCTTGTGATGCCTGATAGGTTTGCAGTTCCCAGTACAGGGTCCCTGTCCCAGTGAGGAGCTTGTCTGTTTCCCCATCCGTGTAGTGCCGGGTGTAGCCTCATGCCTATGCCATTCTCAACCTTCGAGTTTTGATTCGGGCCTCACAATTCAGGGATCTTCTTCCCTAGTTTCTGTATAACATGCACCAAGCCAGAAGACCTGTAGTATCCTTTGACAAAAGTATTACTTGACTAGCTTGGGCTGTTAGAGGCCAGGACTTTGCTTTTCAGCTTCAGGACTGATGCATTTTGCACATGGTTTCTGCATCATCAGGATTGTTGTAATTACTGTTATCTTAATTTCATTTATTTTAAGAGCACTTAAATGCAAAGTGCTATATAGTCATGATCTCATTTATTTCTTTCTCTCTCTCTCTCTCTCTCTCTCTCTCTCTCTCTTTTAATTTATTTGGTACAGGTTCTCATTATGCAGCTCAGACTCATAGTGATCCTCCTGTTTTCAGCCTCCCCAGCCCTGGTATCACAGGTGCATGCCAACACACCTGGACTTGGTCTCCAGTTCGGCGCTCCTTGGGATGGGGGTGGGGAGTACAGGGCCTGCGCAGCATGTGGAGCCACAAATCAAACCCTGGTCTCTGCAGTTGCCTAAGTAGGCACTTGGTCTGCTGAGCTATCTCGCCATCCCTTCATTTATTTTCACTTAACCCTTAGAGCAAGCCCGTACAGGAGGCAATATTATTTTCTTATACAAATGGGGAAACTAAGGTGTTACAAAGTTCTTAACTTGCTCAGAGTCACACCTCTAGTGTCGGAGCCAAGACTGCAGCTATTCCAGTCCATCAGCCTTAGGAACACAGCTCACCTTGTCTGATAGCTGTCACAGCCAGGTTGTCATGCCACAGTAAGCACCAACAGTCTGAGTAACTGTGTGTAGTCTTAACAGTCTATTTGAAAATCAGTGTTAGACTGGGCATAGTGATAAGCATTGTAATCCCAGCATTTGGGAGGCTGAAAATAGGAGGATCACTACAAGTCCAATCTGTGCAGTGAGACCCTGTAGACCCTCTACTAAATATGTATATATTAAAAAAATGAAAATCAGTCTGTTTTTCTATTTGTTTTGTTTAGATTCTAAACAACATTTTCAGTTGATCAGCTTTTTAAGAAAAAGTTTAATCCGGGCATGGTGGAGCACACATGTAATCCCAACACTTGGGAGGCTGAGGCAGGAGGATCGGTGTGAGTTCAAGACCAGTCTGGGCTTCAGAAGTGAGCTCAAGGCCAGCTTGAACTACATAGTGAGACCCTGTTTCAAAAAGACAGAAAGAAAGAAAGAAAGAAAGAGAGAAAGAAAGAAAGAAAGAAAGAAAGAAAGAAAGAAAGAAAGAAAGAAAGAAAAGAAAGGGGGGAGAAAATTTAAGGAATGTATGTATCAGATCCTCTCACCTTCAACAAGAGAGAGATGCCTCCGTGGTTTTAAGTAGCCCATGTATATATGTGAATGTTTATGTATGAAGTAATTTTCCTGTGGTACAGGGAGAGCACTTCCCAGGAAGATAGTCAAGGTTCTCAAGAGAGGCTTTTGTGGCTCTCTGTGTCCCTTGGTGTCTGGCCCCTTCCAGGTTTCTTCTCCTTGGCATTTTTGGTTCTCTTTGGAATTTTTAATCTCCTTGTTGTAACCACAGACAGGCCTGTCTGTTCCAGAATCAATAATTTGAGAAAGTCTGAAGAGGGTAAACAGCACAGAGACTTAGCCTTAGGCCCCCACAGGGTCTTCAAAGGGGAGTGCAGACAGGCACAGGCATCCAGTATTAGGAGCTTTTGACCTTTTGCCTCTGCTTGGGGTAGTCCACTGTTCTTGTGCTGTGTTGGATCTACACTCAGCACCCTCCTCATTGCTCAGTACTTTCCCATGCTTTATTTTTTCTTACAGCACATTTCATTTTCTAGAATTATATGAACTCCAACATGCTCCAAAGTCTGAAATTTTTGGAGTCTGATTTGTTACCACAATGAAGAAAAGTCAATATCATGAAACTATTTCATGCACAAATTATTGAAAACATTGAATCAGATCACCTTAGACTATTGTGTTAAGTGTGTAAGGTGCATGAAGAACATACATAAATTTTATGTTTAGATTTGGGTCCCTTCTCCACAATATCTCATGTATATGGAAATCTTCCATAATACAACACTTCTGATTCCAACCATTTTTGATGAGAGATACTCAACTTGTACACACTTAGTTGGTTTATTATCGCCTCCTCATGTAGAATATACGCTCCATAAGAGCAAGCACTGTGTTTTACTCGCTGTTGTAAATCAAACATTTGCAAAAGGACACAAATATTTTAGGTGCCTAAGACATATCCAGTCTAAGGATCAGCCTCTTATGCCTCTTCTAAACTGGGTAGCATTTCCTATTTACTTATTTGTTTGTCTTTTTGAGACAGGGTCTCACTAATCAGCTCAGACTACCTCAAGCTCACTTTGTACCCCAGGTGATCTCAAACTTGGAATGATCCTCCTGTCTCAACCTCCCGAGTGCTGGGATTACAGATATGCACCTTCGCACCCAGCCCCCCTTTTCCTTTGAACCAGTGTTTTCTTCAAATGAACAGACTTAAGGAGTATTCAAACTTTATGATTTTACTGATACTATTTTCAAGAGGAGCTGAAGGTTTTTCTTTACAAGGACCAGTCTGATGTTGACACAAAGAGAAACAGTTAAGCAGGTGCTAACACAGTGGTACTTAGGCATGGTTGGGTAAGGAAAATGAGATTTGGAGTTTCTAGAAAACACTGCCAGATAAGAAAATGCCACTTCAACAGAACCCACCATGGCATTTGTGGATAACCTTGACGTGTGTAAAAAGTGATAATAGGCCACACAATTTATTTTAGAATAAGTAAAAGTTGCCCTTTCCAATCTCACATAATGTGCAGTGTGCTTGCCGTTCTCTTAAAATTATCTTTGACTTGGAAGGTTACAAGTTATATGCACAAAATGAAAACTGAAACTTCCAATTGCATCTATATATAATCTCTGAAATTGATCCTGTAACTTTGAAGTTGGTGTTAAATTTAAGCATTGTGCTTTCATATGACTGCTTCTCAATATTTAGGTCCATTGATACCTGGAATTGAAAGTATGTAATGAAGCTCAAAAATCTTCAAGATCAAACCGTATTATAAAGTTCTCTCTAATCTGACTCAAAAATGCAAGATTATAAATTACTAGATTTTAATACCTCTTAAATCTTCCAGCAGAAGGAAGACTGCACTACCTAACAATTTAAACACTGAAAATGATGTAGAGAAAAGGAGTCCCAGTAAACCATATAGCCTTCCTACTATGACTGTTTTGAAAATCACAGATTTAAGAAAAAAATTTGTTTCATGATATATGTGAGGGATCCTCTTTGTTAAAATTTTTGTAAATTATAAAATTGAGGTGAGGTTTTATTTTGGGAACTTCTTAGGGAAGATGAGGTTTGTAGACAAAAGAGGAATGATAAATAGGTGTTGAGACCTATAAAATATTATTTTCCATATGTTAAGAAAAGACCTCTCCTGCCTTGCATCAAGAAATGCAGTCAGCAAGCTTGTGTACTTCTTTTTCCTTGCCAGATATCTGTTGCTGGCTGGAAGACATTTTGTGATATTTATTTGATGACACATGCCTGCTGGGTAGATGAAACGCAACAGCTCTTGAGGATGACCTACTTTAAGGGTATAGTAAACTTCTAAGGACTTTGGCAGGTTATCCTTAAGTCATTTGAATGGATCTTGAGATCACCTGTTGCACATCTACAAGGCTAGTGTGTTGTAGACTTGTTGAAGGCAGAACTGGTAGCCCCAGGGAAGAGATTTCAGAGTCAGTAACTACTTTGTAAGTGCACTGAGACCGGCGAGACTCGCTGCTGTACTAGCCCTACTCTGTATACAACGCCGTGCTCAGCACTCTGGGGTGAATTAGCCCTGGGACCTGCCCCCTTTGAGCAAACCCTCTAGAAACAGAACTAATACAAATGCGAGTATTGACCAAGGTAGAAAAGATACACCCAAGGAAAAAAATATGGAGTCTCCTGAGGGGCCAAGCCATAGGAAAAACCCAGAAACTCTGATAAAGCATTCTGCTGGAAATTTATAGGTTGTAAAGAGATTCCAGCTGAGATCAAGGTGGAGTAAGGAACATTTGAAATGCATGTTACCAGCTCATCCTTTGGAATTTCTTGCCTTGGCCTGTTCATTTCTGTCTCACAGGCATGCTATGAGCCCTGACTGTTGTGACACCGTGACCCTAAGTAGTCAAGATGCAAACAGAAATAGTTTGTGTTGCTTTCCCAACATTTCAATCCAGTGAGGAGACATTCATAGGCAAATTTTATTAAAAGTTAATATTGTATCTACACAAGAAATTCTTGGCTTTGATGGATTTCCAGAAATTGGTGATGCCTGGTCTGAGTTTTAAAGAAGTAAGTATGAGTTAGCCAAAGAAAAGAGAGCAAGGACATGGAGGCATTACATAATCCGAGCTCCCAGGAGGTGCATTCTTTTCCGTCTTTCTCAAGCAGAAAAAGCAAAGCAGGAACCAGAGGTTGCAGTTTCCCCACCATCTTCAGAGCCTCTCATTACTCCCAAAGCAATTCCATACAAACGTAAAGTTGGAACAAAAGAACTATGGTTGCTTCCTAGGTGCAGCTTTGCAACAATTCCTTCACACTTCTTGTAGCCCTGTGTTGTGCTGTATGGAAAATGTAGAGATTCCACCGGAGGAACTTTGAGCCACTGTCTTGTAATTGTAAAGTCAATCTAACTGAATTAGAATATTATTGATTCAAAGGTGTCTTCCTCCATGACTTTTTTTTTGTATGTCCATAGGTTATAGTTGCATGACTAGCTCCAAATGCCCAAGTCTTCTCTGTGAGACAGGACAGTAGTCTCCACTCAGGTCTGTTTTTCTTTCTCTTAGCTTCTTTGTCCCTGTATAATAAATCACCCCCAAGGCAGCCAACTGGACAGCCAAGAGTGAATAGTTTCAAATCCCTCCTTTTCTCCACACAAGGAGCTAGAAGATATTGTCAAACAAGGCTAGTCACTGATTGGGTGGAGCAGCGCGTATTTCCCATGGTTAAAAGAGAGTAAAAGAAAGGCCCACAAGTTGCAGTGAAAGAGTTTTAAAAACAAGAATTAGTATGTTCTTGATAAAAAAAATCTTGTGACTTAAAGTTACTAATGAAGATTTTTTCAATGTTTGATAGGTTCTTTAGTAAGTATGCTGTCTTTAATGAGGACTTTTAGTTTTTATGGAGATATCATGAGCAGAAGTGGAGTTCTTCAGATGTTTCATGTTAATAATACATGACTAAGCAGTAGGATGGAAGATTTTTCCACCTTGGATAACCTAAAAAAGAATATGACTCTATTTTAAAATCCTTTCTGGTTGAAGAGTTATCCAAGCAAACAGTGTTGACCAAGGTGTTGAATGCACCAGTTATAATAATGCTACCCTTTCATAAAGCTCAGTAATCAGGAATAATGCTGAAAATAAGAAGAGCGTCATTTATTTACTCTATTTGGCATTGTTAGTACTAATAATGCATTTCAACACAGTAGAATTGCCAGATAATGCTTTTGTGACTTTTATGCAGGTTATTGTCATTTAAATGAACAGTCTACTGCAGTGTAATGAAGAAATGCATGCTTTGCCCAACTCACTTATCAACCAGGATTGTAGGAAAATGAGAATTTGTGTCTGCCTTCATTCATAGAGCAAACTGGAGGTCACTGTTTTCAATATGAACCTTTTTTAAGCCTTTCAACAGTGAATAATTAGGAGCTGCTGCTTCTGAAATTACCTGTATTCACTGGAGAGAAGCAAAGACTTTTATCTTCCACGATGAAATACATTTTCTCATTCAAACTTTGTCATTTTCTTTTTAAATGGCATTCTACACTGCTGAGTCAATCCTACATGCAGTAAAATAAAAGAAACATATTTTGTGTGCCACAATAGCCTTGTTTATTGTTTGCTTTCCTAAAATTCAGCTGTTCCTTTAAAAGTGATCCAAATGCAAAAATGGGTTTAAATCAGTTGAACACATAAAGCAGTTATCCACACAAAAATACTCATATACAGCATACATATTCTTTGTACTTTGATTTAGATTAAATTGACCCCTGGTCTTTATGACTTAATGTTTATATTCTTTGACTTTTTAATGGCTTTATTGAAATGATTTACATACCATGTAACTTACCCATTGAAAGTATACGTGTCAGTGGTTCTTTGTATATTCACTGAGTCATGCAACCATTACCACAATAAATTTTGGAACATTGTTATCACTCTCGAAAGAAGTCTGGTGTACATTCAGTCACTGGCTACTTCCCAGCAGCCCCAAAAAGCCACTCATCTACTCCATCTCTAAAGATTTTAGTTTTCTGCATATTCATATAAATGGAACCATATGTCATGTGGCCTTCTTCGCCTGACTTCTTTCCCTTATAATGTTCTGAGGTTTATCTGTGTTGTAGCATGGATCACTCAGTACTTCAGACCCTTTTACTGAGTAACACTCCATCTTACGGGTATACAAATGGGGTATTCACAGGGGTATACAGACTGCTCATCTGTGTATCAGTTGGTGGATATCTGCTGCTGTCAACCTCACAGACAAGTTTTGAGGCAGACACCTATGTTCATTTCCCCTTTTCCTAGGAATGGAATTTCCTTGGAATGGAGCCGCATGGGCGCTCTGTGCTTAGCTTTTGAAGAATGGTCAACCATTTTCTAAAGTGGGTGCTGGTGCATAGTTCCATGAGCAATGGGGAAGGCTTCCCAGTTCTTCACATCTTCACCAACACTTGTAATTGTGTATCCTTTTCATTATAGTTGACCTTCTAGGCATGCAGAACTATGCAGTTGTGATTTTGATTTGCGTCTCCTTCATGGCTAACGACGTACTACATCTTTTCATATTCCTGTTGGCCATTTATATTTCTTTTTTGGAGGTATGTCTTTTTCTATTCAGTTTTTACAAATCTGTTCATCTCAGGAATGCAATTATCAGAACTAAATTGGAAACAATTATATCATCCAGAAGGAAGTAATTTTCATGGGCATTATAAGTTGAAAGCATTGTCATGACTAGCACTTTTGGATTATGAATTAAATGAACTGCTCTCAGGAAATAATTTGTTTATAAGTTTTCTTAAATTTGGTTAACGGAATGGATATTAGTGTTCTTACCTAGGCAAAAACAATTGAAGATCAGCGTGTCCCGTTAACTGATCTGACACTAAGCCAAAGGTCTGATTGGTGACACTTGCATATGGGTTCCACAGAGAGTTGATGATGGAATCAGAGCTCTGTCTACATGGAGCCCATGTGTGTAAGACTTTTCTCCCTCAGGTGAATGTAGTACTTTTCAAACAAGTTTTCACTGATTAGAAAAAATAAGCTAGGTATAGTGAACTCCTTCACTCCCAGTGCTTGGGAGGCTAGGCAGTAGGGTCACCATGAGTTTAATGCCAGCTTGTGCTACATTGTGAGTCTAAAGCCAGCAACCAGTCATATAGCAAGATTCTTTCTCAAAAATCTGAACTACATAGCAAGACCATTACAAAAACCATACATATTAGGTACCTACATACAAATGTTAAAAATAACATTTTCCCCTGCATAAATAAAGTTACTGTTGAGTAATCAACATATTTTTTAAAAAAATTTTTTTTGTTGTTGTTACAGGGTTTCCTGTCTCAGCCTCCCCAGCACTAGGATTACAGGCATGTGCCACCATGCCTGGTTTCAGTGGCCGGTTTGGCACAAGGCCAGCCTGACACATGGTACTAGGGATGGAACCTGGATCCTTGTGCTTGCCAGGCAGGTGCTTAGACCACTGAGCTATCTCCCCAGGCCCATGCATGTTATAATGAAATATATAAGATTAATATTCTGTCCTTTCGTTTGGGGGAAACTGAGGCTGGCTAGCACGTTTGGGGGCACCCATGCCATGGATGCTGATTCTCAAGGGGCCTGTCTGACTCCAAAGCCTTTCATCTCTTTGTTGTTCTGCTGTGTCTGGTAACTAAAAGGCAGAGTCAGCATGTTGGCAGCCATGCCATCCTGCAGAACTTGTTTCTGATTCATGAAATCCTTGAAGCAACAGGTAGTGCCCTGGCTGCTCCTGTGAATCCTTGGCTCTCTTACTTTCCTATGCTGGTGTATCTGGCTGCCTCAGGAGAATGTGTGCATCCACTGACCGAAACATTGCTCAGATATAAGAACACTGTGCTACAAAATCCTGCTGACACAGCAATTTATATTTGTAGCATTCTCTTTCATTAGAAAGCATTAGACTTATGTTTAATTTAATGTTTACAATGGTATCATCTTTCTGTTATGATTTCTATGTGTTTCATGATGAAAGTAAATCCTGAAGGGCTTTTGTTGCTGTGGTAATAAAGTCTGAGACGCAGCTACTTGTCCATTCCAGGTCTCCTGGCCTCCACATAAAAGCGCGTTTCCCTGCAGTGACACGTGCTGTACCTTAAGTACATACCAAAGGATGCTCATCTGAAAGAAGGCCCTTTGTGCCATCTTCCAGACAGCAGTGCTAGGGGCAAGTGCAGATTCTTAGCAGGCTCATCTTTACCCCATATACAGGAGACTTACTCTACCCAACAGTGCAATGTGCTGTCTTCTACAAGAATGGGAGCTCCTGTGCTCACACCACTCAAGGTGGTGTGGAGGGAACACCCATCTGGGAAGACACCTGGGAGGAAGTTCTTTTATTTCCTTATTTAATTTGTGGTAGTAGGGGGTTGAACCTAGAATCTTTGCACCAAGCTACCTCCCTAGCTCTGTTTAATGTAATTTTATTTTTTTCTAAACAAGGTCTCACTGAGTTGTTAAGTTCGAGGATGAGCTGGAACTTGCAGTCATCCTACCTTAGTCTCCCCTAACCCAGAGTGCTGGAGGGGGGCTACCCTAGGAGGGGCTTCTGCAGTGGGGTAGGAGTATCTGTATGCATGTTAGTGGTGTGGAGAGGTACAATGTTAGCTGACATTTGAGATCCTTCCAGCTGTGAGATTGTGTATCTTTGTTCCTAGCTGAAAAAGCAAACTGATTTCTAGGGATCCTCTATTTCCTTATCAAGGAAAGAGCCTTCCACTCTAATAAACTGTTAGCCTACACAGTTTTGGGTACATGGTTTTCTGTAAACAAATTTATCAGCTTGGATTACTGGTTTCCAGATGATTAGAATATCATTTCCCATCTATGTTAATAGATGCTTTGCATTGCAAGGCTCCATCTTCAGGTAAGTTTGATTATGAGCTTTCAGTATTCCCTTTGGGTCTTTTTGTTTTTTGTTTACTATTTAGGAGGCTGAGAAAATATACAGCATTTACTTTCTAACTTACTTTTTTCTAATTTACTTTCACTTTTGCAAAGCATTTCAGAAACACATTTGTCATTTAACATAGCAATTCTCAGCATAGCTTGAAGATTACTTCAAATTTAAAGAAACAAAATGTTTGAGGACAATTGACCTGTGGAGTTTTCAAACGTATGAGTGCTAATTTTTAACAAAAATGCCAAGAACACACATGGGGGAAGAACAGTCTCTCCAGTAAATGGCACCAGAAACTTTGTAAATCCACCTGCAGAAGAATGAAAGTAGACTCTCACCATACACAGAAAACAGCTCAAAATATAGGACCTGGAGTTATAAAACTACTAGAAAAAAAAGGCTTTATGGCATAGGCCTTGACCAAGATTTATTGGCTCAGACCCCAAAAGCACAGCAAACAGAAGTGAACAAAGTCAAATAGGATTACCGCAAACCAAAAGTCTTTTGTACAGCTAAGGAAACAAACAACAGTGTAAAGAGAAAATATTAAGAAACTATAGTTTTTAAGATGTAATATTAAAAGTATATAAGGAACTCAAAACAACTCTAGCAAAAAAAACCAAACAATTTTTTGAAAATAGGCACTAAGCCTAAATCACATTTCTCAAAAGATATGCAAATGACTAACAAGTACATAAAAAATCTTGTGCATCCCAAGTTATCAGAAAAATGCAAATTAAAACCATAATAAAGTATCACCACACTATTTAGGCTAGCTATTATGCAAGAGAGAGAGAGAGAGATCCATACTGGTGAGGGTGTGAAGAGAGATCTTATGCAGTGCGGATAGGAAGGATAGTTATGATGGGAAGCAGCTTGGAGTTTCCTTAGAAGTTGAAATCTAGAATGACAGTCTGAGCCAGTAACCCTACTTTCAGGTATAATGCCAGAGGAAATGAAATCAGGTATGTTAAAAAGATAGCTTTGGGAGGGCCCTATAGCTTAGCAGACTAAAGCACCTGCTTAGGTAAGCACTAGGGGAGGGAGTTTGATCCCCATGCCATGCTGGCCCCACCCTGGGGCACTGTAAGACAGTGGTTGAGACTGGGTACAGTGGCACATGCCTTTAATCCCAGTGCTTGGGAAGCTGAAAACAGGAACAGTATGAGTCCAACCTGTGGTGATACCCTGTAGACCCTATGCATACATTTAAAAGAAAAAAGGCAACTGCATTCTGAGGTTTATTGCAGCACTGTTCACTGTGACTAAGAAATGGAATCAAAGTGTCTATCAGCTGATGAATGGATTAGAAAAATATATGTGCATCTGTGTGTATATGAGAGAGGGAGAGAGAAAGAGAGATTATTTAGCCCTTAAAAAAGGATGGAATCCTGTCATTTGAGACAATGTGGATAGAACTAGAGCCAAGACATTAAGTCAAATAAGTCAGGCACAGAAAATGAAAAAAAAAAAAAAAAAAAAACACCAAAAAACTAATGCCTAGTTTCAGTCATGGGTAGAGTCTAACACATTGATCATAGAGAAATTGAAGACAAAACAGTGGTTACCAGAGGCTGGAGAGAGTAGAGTAGAGTAGGCGGGACAGGGAGTGTTCATCCTTGAGTTGTATATCATGGTTAGGAGAAAGACAGTCTGGTGTTCCGTGCACCGCAGGTAACGGTGTTGAGAAAATAGTTTGCACTCTACAGGGCCACAAAAAAACCCTGGCCTTACTTGAAAAACAAAAACTCTTCACAGCATTAGCAGGATGCTTGCTCCCATTGAGGACTTTGCAGTGAGGGGTGTCTTGAAAAAGTTTTCTGCAAGAAGCTGAGGCTTGAACCAAGTGACCCAAAGTTCCATGTACTGCATAATCTCTGCAGGCCAGAGGGCTTCTGTCGATAGCAGCTGAGCACGGCACAGGGCAGGCTGCGCTCCTGAGTCTTCAGTGTCAGTGACCCACCGTGCTGCATGATTAAACCTGCTATTCACAAATCATGGTGCTGGGCTGTGGACTAAGTACATGCTTCAGAAAGTTCAGGGACCAGGCTTCTATCCCCAGTCCCACATGCCACTGGGCCTGTCCCCAGGGCATGCTGAGCTGGTGACCAGTCCCAGCGAGGTGGCCCCTGTAATGTTAGTGTTGGGGAGGCTGAAGACAGGAGGATCACTGAGTCCTACTTGTGTAGTGAGACCCTGTACCAAATATATGAATGAAAAAAGAAAAAGAATAAATCACAGTGCTACGAAACCAGAAATAGTTGTTAATTGTATAGAAAGTAAATACAATTGGAATATGCGGGGTAGCCTCAGAAAAATTAAATAACAAACTAGGCCTAGTTTCTACCTACTTTTCACTTGATGGGAAAACTCACAATTGCTCCAGAAGAACACAATAACAAGAGCCTCTGATTCTCTGGGGTTTGGAGCAATAACGGACATCATGTGACTGTTACTTTTTTAACACAAAGATTCCCTCAAGACTCCTAACTGCAGTTGTGGGATGGGTGGAATATTCCTAGCACAAGCTCAGAGGACTGTAAAACTGAATAACATCTTTATCTCAAGAATTTATATGAGCAAGCAGACCTACGTGTATAAATATCGTATAGTCTCCCTAATATAAGAGCTCTAAATTTTTTTCTTTCCTTACCAATATCAATTAGAAGGTGTGTCATGCCCACACCCTGTGCTCGGTATAACTATTGTGAGGACAATATGCAGTGTGTCAACTGTTTAAAAAAAAAAAAAAAAG
>PVJA010003584.1:0-94920 GCA_004027025.1 Myocastor coypus | reverse complement strand
GATATTTCAAGCAATCGAACGTATGCTATAAGAATCCCAGAAGGAGGGAAGTGAGAGAAAGTATCATAAAGAATGATTGAATAAATAATAGTTGAAATTATCTCAAATTTAACAAAAATATGAATCTGTAAATACAATTACTCAAAACATTCTATAGAGAAAAAATAAAAGAAACAATTTATAGGCAGAAATCTTAGACATCTGTAGCTTGATATATTCAAAGTTCTCAAAGTTTTTCAAATCTTTGAGAATTTGATATCCCCCAAAACCCTTTAAAAATACAATAAGTTATAAGAAGAATCTCTTACATATAAATATGTGAAAAAGTTTGATATTCCACACAAAAGTAACAGCTCAGGGGTGGATAGGTAAGCTTAAATTGGTCAGTGGTCTTTAATTTGAAAAATTTATAAAACTAATATAATCACATAAGGACAATATATATAGTTGGTAATAAATGTTTCACATCAAGTGATAATTACATTTATGCGTATAATTAAATTCTGTCAAAGATATAACAAAAATAACAAATTTAAAAACATAGAAAAAGTGATTCTACAAAAATATACTCTACTTTGAACAATAGAGGGATTAAAAGCAGAAGAAATGAGATACTTAAATTGGAAAATTATCAATAATCTCTGCAACAGGGAGCCTACCTTGTTCCAAAGTGCACATGGACATTTTCGAATCTAGTCATATATTAAGACTAAAGGCAATTCGTTAAAAAATTCTTTAAAAATATTTTGCTTATTTATTTGTTACAGAACTCATGGTAATCTTCCTGTTTCAGCTTCCCCAGTGCTGGGACTACAAGTGTGTGTCACCATGCCTGGTTCCAATGGTTGACTCAGCACTAGACCAGTATGGCATGGGATACCATGGCTTGAACTCATGTCCTTGTGCTTACCAGGCGGGTGTGTAGGCCACCAAGCTATATCCCTGGTATTCCAAAAGTAATTTTTGACAGACTTTTAACAATTGACTATAAAATGTATCTTTTTTGAGTATCACCAGATAAAGTTAGAAATCAATAATAAAGAAAATTCACATATGTGGAAATTGTGCAACACAATTTTAAACTCTAATAAATAAAAGAATAAATGAAATTAGAAGACAGGAAACAATGAATATGAAAAAATACCATGCTTTGTGGTATCTAGTGAAGATGGTTCTGATGGATGAATTTATAATTGAAAACATTCTTAGTCATCAAGAAAATCTTGTGATGTGAGCTTTCCAGATTTATAACTAACTAGTTAATTCTAAAGCAAATATATAGAGAATGAATTTGTTTCAACTTATGATTTCAGAGGATTCAGGGCAGGGTCAATTCCTCTGGTAGTGGCACTGAACAGCACAGTGGCCAGGAACAAAGTAAGTTACAAAGACTGGGGCTCAAGTATTCTTTATGTTATACTTCCATTGACTCACTTTGCTTCTACCGGCCGCTGCCTACCATGGTTCCATTGTATTTCCTCTTGAACTACAGATTACTATCGCCCTGTATCACATGAAATTTGGGGGAATACTCTAAGTCTTAATTATGGCAGATACCAAATTACTTATCTATTGATACACCTTAAACAACCAGGAGCCATCACACCTTACCAACTAAAACTGTGTCTGGAAGAAGGAAGTCAATAATAAAGACTAGAATGCTGATAAATTAGAAGGAAACTAGCAGAGAGAATCAGCAAAATTAAAAGGTGCCATGCCAACAAAATTGGCACTTAACTAGACTTACAACATGAAAAGAACGGTGACAAAATAATTACAAGACCCAAAATGAAACTGTTGACATTACTATGGAGCTCACAGGGATAAGGTAGGTTATGTAGAAACTATTGTACAGTGCTAAATTAGGTCATATAGAAGTAAAAGACAAAATCCTTGAAATTATTAAAGTGCCTTAAGAAGAAATATAAAATTTCAACAGAAGTGATAGAGTTAACCTTCCCTTACAGAGAAAAATTCTGCTGCAGATAATTTCACCAATCATTTTGGAAAATTAATAGCAAATCTTGTTAAAATTCTCCAAAAAATTAAAGAGAGACAAATTTCCTTATTCTTTTTATGTAGTTGTCTTTACTCAGATTCTTAACCCAAATAGGAATTGATGTCCCAAGGGCACAAAATAAATAACTGCTGTACATTTATTTCTCTCACGACATTGAACAATACGTTTTTATGATGGGTATAGATACAAAGATAGTTAATAAAGTCAAACTTTTAGGAAATCGAATCCAAAATCATTTTTAAAGGGTTATTGTTATTTTAAGTAACTATTATTTTAAGGGGTTCCTGAGTCTTTCACCCAGGATATGTACACATTATATTAATAATTGCTATGATTGTATGTCGGGGTCCCTCAAAAAGAGTCATGTGCTTGAGTGAGAGCATTTGGGGAGGTGTGGATCATGGAGGCATGGCTTTTGTTGTTGAATTAATCTAGTGGTGAGCTTATAGTTAAATGTAATGGAAAGTGATCCATGGTCGGAAGAGATAGTTCACTGAGGATGAGGCCTGGAAAGCCATAACTTCCTGTGTCCTCCCTTATCTTCCTGCCTCTCTATTTGCACTGCTGTACCGTGAGCTGTCTCTCTTCTGCCATGTTGATCTTCCCTGATGCCCTTCCTCAGGACTTGCTGTGGACTGAAACCTGGGCAAGCTATGAGCCAAAATATGCCTTTTCTTCATCCAGATGTGGCATTGGATATTCTTTCCCTGTGACAAGATGGTAACTAAGACAATACTACTAGGTAAAATTACATAGCTATTTAAATTGATACAGAAAATCAAATTCTTTCATGGTAAATATTTCAGAAGCCTAGTCAGAGAGAGGGACTTCTTCACTAGGATAAGCTATATTTATATAACAACAATTATACACAATATTCACAATATGAATGTTGCTTAAAATTCCAAGTGTCTTTAATGTCACTCAATGTTACACCTCAAATGGTTAAAATAATATGCAGTGTGTATATGTTACTTCACTAAAACTGCAAAACAAAAACATACTTATCTTTGCTCAGTCTCAATGGGCCTCTTTGCTTTCACAGCTTATAAGATTGCTGGCAATTCTGTTCTCAAGGGTTGCTGGACAGAAGTTTAGTTTCTCAGTGCCCATTCTCAGCCTCTTACTACATGCGCTTTCTTTATGTGGCACAATTTTTTCAGCAAAGGCAGAAAGAAAGAAATGTGTAGCAGAAGGTGAGGTCCCAGTGGTCTAAAGCACCTGGTTAGGCAATCGTAGGCAAGTGCACCAGGACCCTGGTTCAATCATGGCACCACATGCCATGCCAGCCCTGCTCTCAGATTGGGCCGAGCTGGCCACAAAAAAAAAAAAAAAAAAAAAAAAAAAAAAAAAAAAAAAAAAAAAAAAAAAAAAAAAAAAAAAAAAAAAAAAAAAAAAAAAAAAAAAAAAAAAAAAAAAAAGAAATGGAAATACCAATGTTTCATACCTCATCATAGGAGAGATGTTTCATCATCTTTACCATATCATATTGGTTAAAACGAAGTCATCAAATGCAGTCCACAGCGATAGGGAGAACATTTCACACGAAATGCGTAGCGCAAGGCTATCTTAGAAGTAAACCTGTTACGAAAGGATCATGTCAAATAATACCAAAATAAGTGGATATAAATCATTAATACCACACAATGGTTTCCCCATTTAGTACTAAACCAAGTGTTTCTTTTTTTTTTTATTTTTTTTTATTTTTTGTCTTTCTGAGACAGGGTCTCGCTATGCAGTTGAGGCTGGCCTTGAGCTCACTTTTGTAGCCCAGGCTGGTCTCGAACTCGCACCAATCTTCCTGCCTCAGCCTCCCGAGTGCTGGGATTACAGGCGTTAATTTTTTTTTTTTAATTTTTTTTTTTTCTTGTTTCAGAACTTTCGTTTGTTTATTTTTATGGCCAGCTCAGCCTGCCCTGAGGGTGGGGCTGGCGCAGCATGTGGTGCCGGGGATCGGGGATCAAACCATGGTCCCTGCAGCTGCCTAAGCTTTCCTAAGCAGGCGCTTTAGACCATTGAGCCATCCTGCCCGGCCCCAAGTGTTTCTAAATAGTTGGAAGCATGTTGTCAAAGCTTTCAATGATTGTATTGGGTATTTACTTATATAATGGATTTTTCTGATTCTTCAAAAATATTAAGATAAATATGCTTACCTTGACGCTTTTTTCCATTAATTTTTAAAACATGCAAGTATCTCATGTTACTTTAGATAAATGACATTTTTAAAGGATATTCAAGCTATTTGACTTTCTGAGGATCAGAATATTGACTATCCATACTTTTCTTCCTACAATCTGATGTCATTAATTATGAATACTAAATGATGGCCAGTGGCATCTAGCTAGTGCCTAAATCATTTGTCAATAAAACTAACCCTGTCTTTGAGGAACACATAAACAAAAGTGCATGTGTTATTCTTGCTAATGCATTCTTATTTTTCATTACCCAAAATCTTTCACGTTTTCCCTGGTCCCTCAGCTAGGAGTAATAGCTAATTTACTCAACTTCCCAGGAGAATTAAGAGTAATATATCTTATCTGCTTTTGCAGAGCCTGAGCAGCAGTTAGACTTAACTAGTAGCTAAGATCTGCCTCTTTGATGAGACAGTCCAATATATAATTAAAATTGAATCAAGGACAATATAAAATTATGAGACTTCATTACATTCTGGTGTAGGGTTGGTGTAGAGACCAGTAAACAAAACAGTAGCATTTGATTTAAACTGAAATCCTTTCAGGTTAGCAATCATTGCCTTCTGAATAATTGCTTAGTCAATTAAATATTTAAACCTAAGAGTTATTTTCCTCCTCCTAATCACCCCTCACTTTTTTCTTTCCAATGTAGCTTCTTTAAAATCTGTAATAATAGCACTAATTACTATCATTCTTTCAGTGATACAGTGAAACTTTTTTTTTTTTTTTTTTTTTTTTTTAACTGCTTGTATGGTAAGGTAGAGAACTCTTGGGAAACAGTGGTTTTCTAAGAGTGTCAGTCCATGTAATTGTTCCTAATTAATATTTCTCATAAGATAGTTCAAAAGTACAGTGAGAATTATACCAGGTGTAGGATTACCTGGACAAATATCCAGCAAGATTTGTCTTTAAATCAAAGTGGGCATTTTCTTACTGATTGCCACACTCATCTGACATATAAATATTGTCAATCATCATGTTAATTCCAGTAATAAACCTCTGTTCCCACATATTTGAAGATGTTGTCCACTCAAATTCTTCTGGAATACTGTCACATAAACAAGTTCATTTTGGGTAATATATACCATGACTATATGTTTTAATGATGGATATCCTGATGGAATGTTGTAATATTCTGAAACTAAGGTAGAACAGATGTTTCACAGACTTTTATTTTTTATTTTCTAGGTTTCCATTGGCCATATTTCTCCTACATTTGATGCAATCTGACAAAATACCTCTAAGTAATTTTGTACTTCCTACAAAATTATCCAGAAGCAAAGGATAACTGAATAATTAAAATAGTATAAAGGCAGAAGAGTATTTTATTGTAGTCCATTTTAAACATCATTTTGTCCTGCCCACTAAAACAAATCTAAGTGAACCTGCCTGAGTCTGTTACTGTGTTTCACTATTACATTATGCATGACATTTAACTATTCATGGACAGAAAAATATACTGCATTCCATTAGTGGCTTCCTAAGAGTATGAGTCCACAAATTACTGGAGATATTTAGACTGTTGTGTTGCTCCTTTGCATATTTATAATACTCCGCATTCATTATTAATATGAATGTCATTAGAGATACTAAAGATCAATATGATTTCTATCAATTTTATTTTTGTGCTCATGATTAAATCTCTTATGCAAATATGATAATGTATTTACATAACAGTTTGTTTATACATGATTAGAAAAGACCTTTGCATTTTTGTCTTATTGTATCTGGCACAGCCAGGTGTAAAATTAGACCCCTAAATAAGTTGAGGAGATGTGATTGCCTCTGAATTTAATGTCTCACAGTTCTACTCTAGAGTTAACCATAGTTAATATAAAAATAGAAAATAGAAACCATACATAACAGAAAAATCATAGATAACCATATGAAATAGAAAAATAAACATGAAATTATTCCCCAGATAAGTAGTTGTATACGTAATAAATATTTCTAAAATAAGGAGACTTGCGAATATTCTCGCTGTTCTGATTGTGTCATAATCACGACAGGCTAAACATTCGCTATAGCAAGACCATGCATGTGTCCCCAGACCTAGGTCTTTTCCTAGGCCTGGTTTTATAAATGCTGGTGATAAACCAAATCCAAATAATTGCAACTAATATTCAGATTTTTCTAAAGAATGTATATCTAAGTTTCAAAATTATGCAGTTCCTAGTTATCATTAAATAAATTGTAAATATTTTTATTTTCTAGAAAAAAATAATAAAATAAAATAAGGAGACTTTTGGGTAGTGAGATTTTGAATAGAACACAACCCCTGAGAACTTAGTCCTTACTCTTATTGGGTCAGAATGTAAAAAAATTTAAAGTATATATCAAATGCTTCTTAAAGTTATCTAGACAATTGTTCTCTTTAGAAAGCAAAATTCCTAGGGTGGATAAGGATAGAATACATGTTACACTGTCACTATGTTGGTCACAAATTAGATTGGGGACATTTTTGCTCTCAGATCTCTCAAAACTTAAAAAGTTTAGTAACGAAAATAAATTACTTCAAGATTTTGCTTCAAGATATTGAAGTGTTGATGAAATCAGATTATAAATGATGCACATTTTTTACAAAAGACAAATAAAAAGAGGGTAAGAAAAATAAGCATATGTTTGAACACACTGGAGAGCAGTCAATATTTCAGAGACCAATGTTCAAGAATAAATCACAGTGAGATGACTTGAACATTTTCAGGAATTGTTCTCTCGAGACTTCTGGTTGCCAGAAAGCAGTAACTGCTTTGTGGGAGTCTCATTATTTACCAAGGCAGAAAGAACTAATTCCTCAAATAAAAGCCACCTATAATTATTTCAGAATAACAACATATTTAGATGATTGAGAATTAAATATATATTTTATTAATTAGAAGCTAAACAAGAAAATATTTGATACAGAAGGCATATTTGACAATTTTAATACACACTCATGGTTTTAGAAGACAAAATATAAATAATTTATAAATTCAATCTTGTGATAGCTTGCAATAGCTGGAATTTTCCTTCATTTAATTTTACTATTAAGCACTAATTCTGAAAATAAACAAATAAATAAACAAAAATAAAAAGCTAAATGAAGCTATCCTCAGAGAACTCATTGCTGCTTATATATAAAATCCATAAGAATAATCATGTCATTCATGAATACCATGAAGAAAATTGACCAAGATTACTGATTACAGTATCAGCATAAAAATCAAGCTGCACGTGGTGGTGCATAGCTATAATCCCAGCACTCTGGGAGGCTAAAGCAGGAAGACTTTTATAAGTTCAAAAATAGCCTCAGTTGCAGAGTGAGTTCAAGGCCAGCCTGAATGGCATAGTGAGGCTCTTTCTCACAAAGACCAAAAAAGAAAAGAAAAGGAAGAAAAAAAATCAGCCATAGGGTATTAAATATAAAATAGAAGAATATATTTGCAATGGCATTGAAATAATTAAATGTATTGTAATTGGCCTACAAGGTTGGCCTCACTTCCACTCATAAAGCTGGAGTACATTTCTGAGAAAGATGGAGAAATTTTAAATAAATTGAGGTTATAATAATTTCATGAAGTCAAATAATATAAAAATGTATATACTCTTGAAATTGAACTATGAATTCAATGTAATTTCAAATAAAGTCCTAGAAAGATATTTTTGGACTGAGAAAATTGACAAAATGATTCTGAATTTAAACAGAAACATAGAGTATCAAGAATTGTTCAGACACTTTTGGGATGAACAACAAAATTGACGTCATGACCTGGTAGCAGATTTACTTTAAAGCGATAATAGCTAAAATAATGTGGCTGAAATAAACAAGGAAAAGTAGACAACATAAAATGGAAGAAGGATTGCATCTATAGACTACTTATGTGACTGCATCATTTAGAAGGATATTCAGATGGTGTTTCTGCAAGAATAGCTGAATTCCTAGGATGACAACAGCAGCAAAAAGTTTGGTATGTACATAGCATTTAATGCTAAAAGAAATAATATCAAGTGATTCATTGGCCTAAATGAAAATAAATACTTCTTCTACATACAATTCTGAATATTTTCATTATCACTAGATAAATAATAATAATTCCTTTAGAAATATAAAAGAAAAACTAATCATGAAAGAAGGAAAAGATTCAAGAAAATGTTTAGCTGTAACTAAATCTGCATTTATAAATACTACATAATTTTTTTTTTTTTTTTGTCTTTTTGAGACAGGGTCTCGCTATGCAGTTGAGGCCGGTCCTGAGCTCACTTTTGTAGCCCAGGCTGGTCTCGAACTCGCACCAATCTTCCTGCCTCAGCCTCCCGAGTGCTGGGATTACAAGAGTGCGCCACCACGCCCGGCGCTAATACTACATAATTAAGAGGTATAAAATGAAGTAAAAGACCAAGAAAGAGTACACAATCAGTCTTTGATAATCCAAAGACTTGTTTTTGCATTTTAAAAAACTAAGGAGAGAATAGAATATATTTGGGAAAATCCCTGCAGCACCCTGGACATTATTCCCTAAATGATAGAGAAATCTATTACATAGACTTGTGTTATGCTCATTACTGTGAGGGCTGTAGCGATGATTTATAGGGACAGGCTATATGAAAATGTTACAGCATAAGATATAATGTCCATTTTATATCATGGATCCTAGCATGTCTTGATTTTGATTTTGGTATTCTCAGGTTTTCTGAAACCATTTCCCCTAAAAGACAGAGGGAAAATTCAGATTTATAATATTTATATCCAAGAAGATGCAATTATGTTACAAGAAAGTATAAAATATGAAATAGAAAAATGATTAGAAAATAATCATTTCATTAACTTTCTTAAAAGTACAACATCCAAAAGTTAAGCATCCAAAAGATATTCCACATCATTATTCACTGCAATTATTTACCTTTAGATTTTTTTCAAAATATCTAAGCCAGAAAACATATTAAAAATGAAAAGGAAAGTTTTGGCTCTAGTTCCTTAAATTCCCATATATTGCTTGTGGGTTTATAAACTGCACTTTTTAAAAAGTGAAATACACGCATGCCTATAATATAATAATTCCATTCATAGCATTATGGAATTATACATGTAACTTTACATCAAAATATTGATATAAATTGTGTAATTTTTATAGTCCTAAAGGGAAATAGTCTAAACACTACCGGCAATAAAACAGGTTGATAACTTGTCATATTTTCATGTATAATATTTGTACAATAGCAGAGATAAGTATTACAGAGATAAGTATTTGAACTGGTAAAACTCTCAGGTATCCTGAGGAAAAATAGGAAGGAAATTTGGAAAATAAAACAGGAGACCAAAGCTGAGATCAGGTGGAAGCCTCTTTCCAGATGGATGAAGAGGCTCTGCCCAAGAATTGGAGACTATTTATTTATAAACTTGGGAGGTTAATGTCAGCTTCAACCCCTAACGAGCAACCATCTTACAAGCTGCAACAGTTTGTTTACATGATTGAAGGAGCTCTGCGTGATCTGCATCCAACCTTGTCCTAGCTGGGTACCTGTGACTGATTTCCAACTTCAGGCACTCCCTTCAGTTGCAGCTAACTGCTCCATATAAAAATATAGATGAAAGAAGTGTGTACATGGTTGCATTGATATAAATTTCAAAAGGAAGAACAATTATTCTCAATAGAATTATTTTAGAATCCTATGTCAAGTAGAGACCAAAATTTTTGTTGTTTTTATGGTAACCCTCTATGTGCTGATGTGTCTGGTTTTTACACAAACATCTTCGCAAAATTAAAATGAAATAAGATATTCATGAGACAGGAGTACACTAAATTTTAGCATAAATACTTTAAACACATTTTATGTTTTCGATAAGTTTCTTATTGAAATAAGTAACATATTTCTATTAATTTAAGGAGAACTAAAGCCATGCAAGAACATTATTGCTTCAGTAGTATATGACATTAACTGTTCAAAAATGTGGAGCAAGCATATATTTCTTAATCCAAATATTAAATGTTATAATAAAATGCTTTTAAATAACATTTTAGAGTCATCCATTTTTCAAATGAAAACTGTACCCCTGTTTTGATGTTTACCTTACAGTACAGATTTCCCAATATCACCAGTCAAAATAAATGATTACTTCAATTATTCCGGAGTCTGTTACTTGGCTCTTTTTATCATCATTTTTATTGCTATTGTTAAATGTGTATAATTAGATTGTACAATATATGCTATGTTTGCTTGTGCATTGTCCTTAGTTGGATAACGTTCATGTATAAGACTATCACAAGAAGCCATCACATTAGGAACTAATAGATGCAGAATTCTGAAGAAAAATTATCCTATTTCTAAGCTTTGAAAAATACTATCTTGACCTTAAACTTATTGTCTCTGTGATATACCTGAAGTGCAATTTGTCTTTTATATATTTAGACATTAAGGACGCTGACTAACATAATTTTAAAAATTATCATGCTGATTGTAGATTGTATTGGGATTCATATTTTTTTCAGTCTATCCTTGATCCACGCTAAATTCTTTTTTTTAATGAATATTTATTTATTTATTTTTTCTTGTTTCAGAAACTTTGTTTGTTTATTCACTCATTTTTTATAGCCGGCTCAGCCCACCCCGAGGGCAAGGCTGGTGCAGCATGTGGTGCCGGGGATCGAACTACGGTCCCTGAAGCCACCCAAGCTTTCCCAAGCAGGCGCTTTAGACCACTGAGCCATCCCGCCGGGCCCCCCATGCTAAATTCTTACCTACCTTGTATTATAGTTTCTTCCTAGGTAAATCTTTAGGCAGGATAAATTCTAAACGGAAGTGAAGATAAATATGTGGAGAGTGGAACTGGTATATTCAATACCAGCCAGGGTGTGAAGAAGATATACTCTACAATGCCTAAGAGAGTTTTGCTTATTTATAGCATTTCAAGTAGTGCAATTCTGAAAATTACAAAACTTGACCACTAAGACCTTGGAAGTCATAGGTAGAGCTCAGTGGGATTTTGCACAAAGTGATAGCAACAGGGAACAACACAGAGAAATTTTTATACTAAAGCTAATAGTTTCTAAATGTGTCCAATAATCCAATAGAACCCCATGCATGTGCTTGGTAAGCATATTAAATGTGTTATAACTTTTCAAATATTTAGCTAAACATAAGACATTTTGTTTATATTGATATACATGTATAAAAGTCAATACATTTACAGGGTTTAATATTATTTGAAGAGTTTTCATTTGTTTGTTTCTATCAGCTGATATCTCGCTATGCTACCGAGACTTTCTCAAATCACTTAGCTTAAGTGATGTTTTGCTACGGCCTCCTGAATACCTGGCCCTTCAGTTTTGTATCTCTAGAATTAGTTTTGAAGCTTTTCTTTGGTTTGGCTTTTAAGAATAAGAATTGATTTTTTTACAGCATCTTTCTTTTGAACTTATTATTTCTTACAATTTTTATCAATGATTAGGCAGGTAATCCCATATTAAACTCTGGAGGTGTATCTCTGATTGATTTTAGTGTCTGAGGTTCATACCTAGGGATATTCAATTTAGGAGTCTGAAAATGAGCAATGCAATCTCTTGTTTGTTCTATATTTTATGTACCTATCACATGTGTAGAATTATGTAGCAGTCCTATTATTTTGTCATGAAAATCTTTTACTGAAGTTTAAAAGCTGGTTTTTGATGAAGAATCAAAGCATGTCTGATGGTATAGCTTTTGCTAAACTACACATGAGACAAAGAGCGTCACAACCCAAGATAACAGGGCTTAGCATTGTTGGAAAAGCCTTTCCCTTTGATAAAATATCAGCTAAAAGAGCATCCGACGTTCTTTCACATTGAATGTACTCAATTGTCATTTTGATTTTACTTCATGCATGAATTACCAAAGGAAAAACAAAACTAAACCAAAGACAATAGTTTCTCTGCAGTGAATAAAGACAGTAAGCTTAAATTAGTCCCTATAAAAGAACAGAAAGCATGGAAAAATTTCTACAGGAATTCTTAAGGACTCATCTTAGCTGACAATTTTAATTTACTTTCGAAAGAACTACTTAATCAGGAATAATGAAAATTCATTGTCACTGGACAGCACTTCATTTATAAAGAGCTATAGAAAAGTTAACACACTGTTATACAGACTTCACTTTAATAGGCTTCTATCCTACTGAATTTCAAATATAGTTGTACCATGATGATAAGTAATGAGTCAGCTTACAAAGGCTCTGCTTCAAAGGTATTGTTTTATACAGTGGCTATAAAACACAATACTCCATGATATGACAAAAATTCAATAGGAAAGAAATACTTCATGTATTAGAAAGAAATAAAATGGACAAATAAGGCAATATTATAACACTTGAATAAATAAATAGATTTCTACACTTAAGGATTTTATTAAAATTATTTATGCATGTATGGAACGTGTTTGATGACTAGGCTCATAACTGCATTCTGTGGTTGGTTGACTCCAAGGAACAGAGGATATGACAGAGGAGGATTAAGAAGGACAGATGCCAAATCCTGGAAGCCAAGAAGCAGGGTGAAGAATGGAGGAAGCAGGGAGGAAGAGATACCTTTCTAGTCATGCAATCAATACCCAGAACCAATTTGGCGTCACTCTTAAATAGTACGTGTAGGTAGGGATGAGTATTGTTCTCCTATGTTTCAGTGAATTTCTAGACATACTTTTGGATTACAAGGAACGACAATGAATTAAGTATGTAATCACAATGGAATTCATACCGTGAGTTACAGTGTACTGCCACACACACATTGCAATGTAGGGTCATTTTAGATCTAAGTTATCACTGTGTTATCAAGTTAGAATTTTATATCCAGAAGTATCATTAAAAAGTGGCTGCATACTAAGTCAATACTCAAAAGTCAATAGCATTCCTGTACACAAATAATTACCTCAAAGAAAGAGAAATTAGGAAAACAACAATTTTCACAGTAACATAAAAAATGAAGTACTTAAGAATAAGTCTATCAAAGGAATTAAAAGATATTTACATTGAAAACTACAGTATTCTGAAATTAAAACTTATCCATTGGTCATGGGCATGAAGGATTAACACAGAGAAAATGGCTATACTACCAAAATTGTTGTATAGATTTAATGCAACTGCAAACAAAATACTATTAGTGTACAACACAAAACTAGAGAAAATATTGATGAAATTAATCTTCAACCAGATAAGATGTAGAATAGCAAAAAAACAATTCTGGGCCAAAAGGTAAAGGCAAAGAGGTAAGCACCACAACCCCTGACTTCACATTATATGATGTAGTTACTGTGACAACAGTATGGCAATGCAAGAAAAATAAATAACAGGCCTGAAGATCAATGAAACAAGTTAAAAGGGCCAGAAACACCTTCAAACATATTTAGCAATCTTATCTTTGACAATAGGGGCAAATACATTCCTGGCAAAAAGATAGCCTCTTTAATAAATTGTGCAGGAAAAGATTGGCTGTCCCCTTGCCAAAACTAAAGCTAAATCCATGTATATTACCATGAACAAGACTAAAATTAAAGTAGATCAAAGATATAAATATTAAATAAGAAACACTAAATCTACTGGGAAGAGAACGGGTAGAACTCTGGACGACAGATGTAGGCAAAGACTTTATCACAAACAATTAGCAAGTGGGATTTCATGTTATTTAAAAGCTTTTGAACAGCAAAATAAAACAGAAACAGGTTGAAAAGACAACCCAAAATGTGAGAAGATGTAGGCCAATTGTTCTTCAGACAAAGGACAAATATCTAGAATATATAAAGAACTGAAAGAAATCAGAACCTCTGACTCCAAATATGGTCATCTGAGATGAACAGACGTTTCTCAGAAGAAGTATAAATGCCAAAAAAAAAAAAAAAATTAAAATATTCAACATCAGTAGTCATTTGAGAAATGTTAATTAAATCAATGTTGAGATTTCATCTTACTCCAGGAAGAATGACTATTACCAAGACAACAGCTAACAATAAGTGCTGGTGGCTCTGGGGAAAACGGAACACATCTCCACTGTTGACTTGTGCATCCATTATGGACATCACTGAAGGTATTCTTCAAAAAGTACGATTAGTGGTCCCATGTGACCCAGCTATGCCATTTCTTGGCAATTTTCCCAGAATAATTAAAAGGATCATGCTGCAATGATGTATGTGTATCTATATTTATAGACTCAGTTTGTAATAGCTATCTCTTGCAGACAAGCCAAGTGTACATTATCTGAGGAATACATAAAAAGTTATGGCTTTTTGTACAACAGAAAGCTACTTGGGCATAAAGAAGGCTAATTTAAGACATTTATACTGTATGCGTGGATCTTGAGATCATATTATTAAGTAAAATAAATTGGATATGTGCAAATATTACACTGTCTCTCTTGTGTGAGGAACCAAAAATGTAAATAAGAAGCAAAATGCATAATAGATATTGTGAAACAGGAAGTAACTGCTCAAAGGGGAAGGGGAATTGTTGGGAATCACAGAAGGAAAAACATGACAAAAAAGATAAAATGGAAACAAGCTTTGTAAAAAAGGAGAAAAGAAATGCTTAAAGAGAAGGGAAGGTAATGTGAAAAAAACGAACGAAGAGGTGTCATGTGCAGGTACACGTGAACTACGCTGACTATGATCATTATGCACCTCTAAATTGTGCCAATAAATCTAATTTTTAAAAATTTTTTAAAATTTTTTTTCTGTTTTCAGAACCTTTGTTTGTTTATTTACTCATTTTTTATGGCTGGCTCAGCCTGCCCGAGGGCAAGGCTGGCGCAGCTTGTGGTGCCGGGGATCGAACCATGGTCCCTGAACCCACCCAAGTTCCCAAGCAGGCGCTTTAGACCACTGAGTCATCCCGCTGGGTCCAATAAATCTAATTGTTTTAAAAAATAATTTTACACTCTTCTAAAAAACAAGTTTTACATATGTGTATTTACTGCCTGTGTACATTCAAACTTGATCTGTAGAAGAACGAGTAAATTTTCAGTAGGGTGTTGAAAAGTAAATGTCTATTTAGCACAAAATAATGTATGATCCTTTTGCATATTTATTTGACAAGCATCCATATTTGATTTTCTTTGAATATCAAAGAGCACATTTCTAGATATTTATATGATTCCTAAGGTGGTTGAAGATTTATGTATAAAGTAATCTATAATAAATGCCACAAATAAAAAAGAAGGGGGTAAATTAAGATAGAATTGGAGAAGGTAAACTAAGAAACTTTATTTCTGAAAGATGCATCATTAACAACTAATCTTTTCATTTATTTTCAGGGTCAGTATTTTATTACCTCTTTCTGGAAGATCTTATAGAAGATCCAGAGAACTTAGCATTATTTTTCATTTCCTAAAAACTTCTGGCAGTTTATACTGTGTTGTGCTACCAAAACCCTTTGGAATAGCATCTTGCAATTCTCTTATTGGAAGAAATAATTCCACACTGAATTTCCCTTTTAATCACAGTATTTTTCCCTTATAAGGGTCAAGTAGACATTTAAAAGGCCTAGCTGGGTGTGGTGGTGCACGTCTGTAATCCCAGCACTCAGAAGGCTGAGGCAGGAGGATCGGTGCAAGTTCGAGACCAGCCTGGGCTACCAAAGTGAGCTCAAGGCCAGCCTCAACTGCACAGTGAGACCCTGTCTCAAAAAGAGAAATAAATAAATAAATAAATAAATAAATAAATAAATAAATAAATTAAATTAAAATAAAAAGCCTAAGAGAAAACAATATCAATTCATCCATTTACTTGTTTAGGAAAAAAATAAGTGTTTACCCTAATTTTCACACAGCATTACTGAAATAAAAATAATAAAAATAAAGTGCCCCTGGGCTGTAGATAGCTCAAGGGACTAAAGTGACTGCAAGTGCAAGGACCAGGGTTTCATTCCCCAGGTTCTGTGTCTTATCCTGTGCCAGTGAGGGCAACTGAGACTGGGTGCGCTGTTGTGTACCTGTAATCTCAGCACTTGGTAGGCTGAAAACAGGAGAATCACTACTAGTCCTATTCTTTAACATACCAATAAATGAATTACGCCTTTATAGGTTTAAAAATTTCGTATACATATTTTAATCTTATTTATTTATTTGAGGTATTTACTTATTTACTTTGAGATAGGGTTTCAGTGTGCAGTTCAGATTGGCCTTGAATGCACCGTGTAGCCCATACTGTCCTGGAACTTGCAGCAATCCTTCTGCCACAGCCTGCCAAGCACTGAGATTACGGGCATGTGCCACCAAACCTGGCCTCTCTTATTTAAATGCCAACTTGCAACTTTTGCTACAAATATCAAGTCTCTTCTCCTTTGGCTATTTCAAGTTAATGAATTAATTCTTGAAAATGGTCGTAGGAACTAATGCATTAAAACTATCTCTTAAGAATTTAAATAATTTGAAAAAAAATTAAAAAAAAATTTAAATAATTTGTTAGAGGGAACACTAGGGTACTATATAATTAAGTGGGTTGTTGTAATTTTCTTTCCCAAGCCATATCGAGTATATTCTTTCAAATTTGTGTTTTGAAGATAACACTTTATCATACTGAATCAATATAGAACAATTTAAAATGTTCACATTAATTTAAAGAAAAATCTAAGTCTTTTAAATCTAAGAAATGGCTTAGATGGGAAACTAATTGTATTTGATTCTGTTAGAGTGATAGTGAATCTTGCAGAACCATTTCACTTACAGCACAAAGCATCTGACCGCAATGGAAAGGTTCAGATAACACACTCTGAGACTTTTTAATACATATTCTCTCCTGTTAAAGGCCTAATACTCCCAAAGGTAAACAGTAAGGCACTTACTTCTCTATTTTCAGAAGGCAAACGTCTTAGATCTCTAATCTTGGAGAAATTGAGCAATGATTTAACCTTCAGACTTAATACTGCACAACAGACATTTGAAAAGATCGCTTCCATGTGATTTTATCAAGATGTTAGGTTCCATTTTCAGGAATCTTCGAAGATTAATTGTATTAGATATAAAGGTCAATGAAGTGAGCAAAGTTTATGGTGAAATTATTTGAGAGAAGAGCTTTTTTATAGATAAATGAAATGATGAGGTTTTTCTTGATTAGGATTTTTATTCTTTTACAGACACTTAACTGACTGAGTTCCACATTTCAGTTTTTAAACTAACCTGCTTTCTGAAACTTCTGGTTTGTAATAGATTTTATAAAATCTAAGGGAGCTCTCTGTATTCCTGAAGTTAACCTTAATTACATAGACCATTGAGGTTCAAAAAAAAAAAAAAAAACGACGTTGAAGCAATTATTTGTTGAGTAAATGTCTATTAAATATTTTCAGATAACTCAAAACTTTCCATTCAGACAGAGCTAAAAAGATGGATATTTAAATCTGCAAACAAAATCATATCTTTATCCATTTTTAAATCATGATGTCCAAATATTTTTGAATATGATAAAGGCATTATAAAAAGTCAATTGTATTTCAATCTAAGTCTCTTTAATATATAGGTGCTGCAGAAATATTCTCTGTCAACAAATGGCTTTACTTGGAAGAATTACTTTATATAAGTCAAACAAAATTACCAAATGTTAAGCAAATTCTAACTATAATCAGTCTGGAATCATCCACCAATGGCAGAGAAATGTCAAGAAAAGAATATCTGTGAAAATGTAATATGTTTAATTAGTTGACACAATATAGACAGAAAATCTCCCTAGAGGATATGTATGTCTCTTCTGATTTTTTTTAACCTATGATGAATATATTGAGATTTCAATAAAAGTCTATGTTGGGCTGGCCAGATAGCTCAGTGGAGTAAAGCACCTGTTTAGGTAGAGCACAGTGTCTGGGGTTCAATCCTCGGCATGCTGTGTCGGCCCTGCACCCAGGGTGTGCTGAGACAGTGTAGACACTGGGCGTGGTGGTGTGAGCCTGTAATTCCAGAAACTGGGAGGCTGGAAACAGTAGAATCACTGGGAGTATAGTCTACATAGTGAGAACGTATAGACCCTGTAGACCTTGTACAAAAATCAAAATAATAATAATATAATAATAATAATAATAATAATAATAATAATAATAAATAAAATCAATGTATGTGTAAAGAGTCTAATAATATAGCAGAGTTACGTGTTAAAATTAGGTTTGTTTTTGTTTTTTTACCATAGTAGTCAGAGTGAATTTTTGAATTTAAGAAGGGAAAACCAGAAACTAGTAAACATCTATAAATAGCTTTCACCCTTCCATGCTTTCAGCAAGACTAAGCTCTGTTTAATGGATGCCCTTGACAGTGTCAATGTATTATAAATTCTTTAAAAGCACACATAAGTAAAACAATCTTAATCACATCCATTGTTAATAATTGATGTTTATTTCTCATTGGCAACTATCAATTATAGGTTTAAAAGGAATCTCTTTGTATATTGATTTTGGGGTCTTCGTTTTACTACAGAGATAAATGCAAACAACACGAATGTATTGCAAGTGTGTCCCAACTCTAAAATAAATTATGTAGTGTTTATTTTATTTTTTAAAGGAAAGGAGGACAAAGACCTGTATTTTTTTAAATGAGTTTACTTTATTTTTATTTATTTATGTACTTGTTTTTATTTATCTTATTTATTATATTTTTATGGAAGCAGAGATTGAATTCAGGCCCTTGCACTTGCCAGGCAGGGACTTACTTATTCTACTGAGCTATTTCCCTGGCCCCCACATAGACTTTTTTTTTTTTTTTTAAGAATTTTTCATTTTATTTATTTATTTTTTTTTCTTATTTCAGAACTTTTCTTTCTTTATTTATTTTTATGGCCGGCTCAGCCTGCCCTGAGGGCAGGGCTGGCACAGCATGTGGTTCCGGGGATCCAACCGTGGTCCCTGCAGCTGCCTAAGCTTTCCTAAGCAGGGTCTTTAGACCACTGAGCCATCCTGCTGGGCCTCCCCACATAGTCTTTAAAGAAACAACATGAATGTCAGTGTACAGTCTCTTATGAAATAAAAATCGGCTGACTTTGAAAAAGTTTCATGAACAAATTTCCTCTTGAGATTTATTTTAAAAAAATTAACTGGTGTTACTAATAATGTACTTCCAATTGAGAACCATTTTACTTTAAAAGCTTTAAATATATATATATATATATATATATATATATATATATATAATTAAAAAAAGCTTAATTACAATGCATGAAACGCAGAGGTAGATTGGTGAGATGAGCTTTAGGAGGCTTAGATCAATAGCCTCCAACATTACAAGCTTCACTGGTGGCCCACTGCAATTGCAGAACATTTGACTGTGTATGCATCTGCTTCCTCTTAGTACAAAGAGAAGAATTTTCTTTTCCTTTCTTCTTTTTTTAAATTTTTTTTCTTCTTAGCAACATCAATATGGAGGTGGGTTATGCCCACACACTGTGCTCTGTAGAACTATTGTGAGGACAATATGCAATATGTCAACTTTTAAAAAAAGAAAGGGGAAAGAAAAAAAAGTAATTTTTATTGAATGTGTTAATGTTTAATCGTTTGATCAATCTTATATACCTATATCTATTAATCTAAACTGATCTGATGATGAAAATCTGTAATATAACTATTGTTAAATTTAAACAATAAAAATATTAAATCTTGAAAAAATAAATAAATACATATATCATATTTTATAAATGTGAGTTGACATTGACTTTTATCGCTTACTTGAAATATGTTTATCTCATTTGTTTTGCTCAAAATTCCTAACACTTTTATTCTATAATGTCAAAGAGCCTATAAATATACTAATTGATAGCTGGAGCTAAAATGTAGTTTTCATGTTTGCTGTGCCCTCTTTTTACAAATAATCAAAAATTATTATCATGGAGAATAAATTAGAACAAATAATATGTCTGTGTTATAGGAAACCCTGGCTTCAATATCAGGGGGAGACTTACTTTGCTTTCTCATGTTGGAGTTCCTTTCACTAAACCATGGCATTGACTTACCTCAGGAGCCAAGAGGCAACATAGAAATAAAAGCAAATTAGAAGCTGTGAAAATCAAAAACATTAGAGAAAGAAATCTTGCTAATAGTCTAGACCAGCATAGTGGCTATGATTAATTGATGAAAATAGGGAAAAATTAACGAAAAGTATTTATGTAACTGGGTTTATCAACATGTGAATATAGTCATCGATAGGTACAAGCATCAAGCTGTAAAGACAGTCTTTGGAGAAACAAAAGTTTGAATATTTTAGCTAAACTGTGTTCCTATCAATAGCTTTATTTGTTGTGATCAAAGGCAAAAGACTAATAAAATATTTTTTCTATTATTCACCCTAACTTTCTCTATAATTGCACAAAATGTGTGTCATGATTTAAAAGTGAAAACTCTAGTTCTACAATCTGTTTATAATGCTAATAGTGTATGTATCTACCTGTGTATTGTGTATAAATATAAGCATTTATATATATATATGACTATAAATAAAAAAAATATATATATAGTGGCCTATGTCTTACATGTTGATTTTGATTTTGTGGAGTTTTGTTATGATACAAATGAACAAAAATGAGAAAAGACTATATTCATACTATAGTTACACTATTTACTAATAATTTAATATTAAATATCATTTATTATCATTTATTATGATATATATAATTTATTATGATATATATCATTTATTATCATTTATTATGATATATATATCATTATTATCATTAATTGAAAATATCGTTTATTATCATTAATTCACTTATTAAAATTATGATGAAAGAAAAAGTATTGCATTAATGTCTTGTATAAAGCATTTGCTAATATGAGTAGATTTTTTTTTAACAAATCGAAGTTTTTTATAATATTTTATATGAACCTGTGAAATGATCAATATAATAAATAAACTTTTATTGTAGTTTATATTTTTAAGGTTGTTCTTTCACTTGATATAATAACCCTCTTATAAGTTATAATTGCAATTAAAGAAAGCACGACTCCTTCTGAAACTATGAAGGGATTTTATTGGGTTGATGATCTATTTGCAGAGATGTGGTGCATTTTGGTCTACCTTAAGTAGTGTCTCGTTACTTTCTCAATGCTGAGACAAAATACCTGGCACTCAAAGTTAAAGGAGGAAAAATGTACTTTAGCGCACAGTTTAGAGTGGCTTTAATTCATGTTCAGCTAGTTCTGAGACATGACAGAGGGCACTTTAAGGAGAAACAGTGGCAAGGTAGGCAAGACGGCAGCCAGCAGTAGGGCCTACCTCCTATTTTTCCCCTTACATTTCGTCTGCACCACAATCCTACTGGTTGCGCCACCCACATCCAGGCTGAGATTTCCCTTCACCGATCCGCATCTAGATGAAAGCTTTAATAACTAGGAATTCAGTTTCACTTATATATGATATTCTTCTCTCTGCCCTCTTCATTTGAAGTTGGAAATATTTTTAATGAAGAGAACACAGACTGACAGATACTAGTAATGTCAGTCACAAATGGTTTGACTATTATCACTATAATTCATTCAAGACTGTATCTTCTAGTGTGGGAAAAATAACCACTATTGTTGTAGGCTTCATGTCTGCATTTTTCCTCAGAAAGACATCCTTGACTCAACAACATATTGAACGTTGTACTGATGGGCAGCTTGACAAGAGCAGAGAGATTATAGCAAGCTGAAGAAGATCTGAACAGACTGAACCAACCTGTGATAGGGTGATAGTATTCCTATTAGTTTAGGTTACAATACAAGAGCTAGGAATAGGATACATGCTGTCCCAGTCTTCCTCTTGCTGCAAAAGGAATGGAGGCTAAGGTAACATTTGTAGTAGTCAAATGTGATCTTGTTGAGCATGTGGGGCAAAGGCCACCTATTGGACTATCTGTGACATTACAGTATTTGAGAATTTCTAGAGTCTCTGCATAACATTGGTTTCATAATTTAAGACATTTAAATAGCTTGGTTTGCTCAAGGTAAAAATGCTAGTGAAACTGATTTTGGCACTGATGCTTCAGAAAAGGGTTTAAGTAATAACAGTGATTCCTTACCAATGGACACTTGACCACAGGGTTAATTACAACCATGAAGCCACTATTAGATATTCATCCATTTATCTGAATATTAAATGTGGTTTACATACTAAATAAATATAATAATATTAATAAATCTTTTTAATTAAATATGATATTGAAAATGCAAATACTTATTGTACTACTACATGTACAACTTAAATAAAATATTTTAATGTATTTATAAGAAGCTATTTTTTTTGTAGCCCAGTAATAATTTATTCTCAAGTATGCTTTGCTTGTACAAAGATACATACATTTCAGTCAGAAATTATGATCTACTTGCATGGACTGTAATTATACGTTAGAATGACACGAACAAACCAATATTTATGCCATCTAAGTATTCATGGAACTTTAATTGTACTGAACATATTTTATTACATTCACAACAGGTAATATTGGGGACATTGTTATAATCCGTTATTTAGTGGCAGCAAGGACAATTAATATAAATTATCAAATTTCTACTATTGTTCGTTTGAGACCAAAATTTTCTGTCACAAAATTGTTGAAAAGATACTCTTACAGTGAATTTAACATAGCTTTTACACAAAGACAATCAAGTAATTGTTACAGTTAATACATATCATTCTTGGCTAAAATTACCATTATCTGTCAGTCTGTCTTCTCTTTATGAACAAATGCTTCCATTTTCAAATTTCATGAGTATGAATGAGGACAATATCTGCCTAATGCTGTATAAGCATACCAAAATGGGGTAGTCAATTTCACTATAATTCATTATTTCACAGCTTTTATGTTGGAAATCCAGTTTAGTCAGGTATGGTAACATATACATGTAATCTCAGCACTTGGGAGGCTGAGGTAGGAGGTTTGCTGTGATTTTTAGCCAGCTTAGACTATATCATGAGTTCAAGGCTAAGTTGCACTATGTAATAACACCTTTGCTCAAATAAAACAAGTTAAAAATCTGGCAATGACTAGCTGGATGTCGCAAGGATAAAGAACGTGGCTGAATTTCTATACAACGCTTGTCACCACCCTCAGGAGAAGGGCATGCCTGCATGGAGGTTCACAGATTATATAGCATGGTCTTCTGTCAGACTGCTAATGCTAGGATGCAAACCCATTTGGAATGGAATCTGGTCACCAAGGAGGGTATCACACACACCAGCACTCCATGAAACGCTTGACTCACATAGAAAAGATAGGAAAGCATAGTTAATTTCAACAAGAGGCTTCTATCTCCCATTGTCAGATAGTCTTGTTTCAAATAGAAGCAGGACAAAGGTACGCACAGATGCTTACTCTGATGCAGATGAAGAACCTTGACTCCTCACCTGTGAGACCAGAGATACGGAGAGCTGGGACTGTGATCATGCTCAAATAAGACAAGGGGCACACACTGAGCTCAGCACAGAGACAGACACTGCCACTCAGGGTACTAAGTCTAGCAAGGCCTGACAGGATGCTTCTCAATGAGGAGTAAAGAATTAATTCCAGATCCAGGGTCCATAGTTCAGTGGCCAAGTAGGCAGGGAAAGCCTGAATAGAAAAGGTTGCCATTCCCAAAGTCTGCAGTAAGGTCACACTCGAGCTCTGTGGAAGCGGAAGTCTCCTCTGGAGACTCAGCTGTGGAGCCACTCTCGGCTGTTGTTTCTTAGGGTTTGTAGCAGGATTAAGACCCTTCTCCTAGTTCAACATGTGGCACCTGACTTCTTCAGAAAGTAAGGCTTGGGAGAGCAGGCATGAGGCAACAAGCTAAAGAAAGAATCCATGCACTTTTTGTAATGTCTTGGATGTCTTATCCCATGACTGTTACTGTATTTTATTGGTTAGATATCAGTAAGTCAAGCAATTAGCTAAGGCAGAGTGGATCAAGAACATGAATGTAGGTGGTGGAAATCTTTAGTGACCTTGTACAGTATGGACAGTTTTATTTCCCTGTGGATAGAAAATGATTCACAACCCCTCCCATATGTAAAATAATCATACTTTGCATTAACTCCCAAAGTCTCATCCATTCACACTGTTAGCTCAAATTGCCAAATTTCCTAACGAGGTTCAGGTAAAGATAGATCTCCTCCCATATGGTACCTTATGCGTCATTTATTTTTATCTGATAAGTTATTTGTGTTCTTTGCTCCCTGTGTTTGTATTATATATGTGTTATAAGCTGGGCTGTTTAAAACAGAGGAAGCTGGGGCTGGCCAGATAGCTCAGTGGACTGAAGTGCCTGCTTAGGTGGAGGAAGCAGCCAGAGTTCAACCCTCAGCGTGCCACGCCGGCCCCGCCCCCAGGGCACACTGAGAGGGCAAGTGAGACTGTGCGTGGTGGCATGCATCTGTAACACCAATGCTTAGGAGGCTGGAAACAGAAGAATCACCTTGTATCTGTATAGTGAGACCCTGTCGATCCTGTATCAAATGCATAAAAAGCAATACAATACAAAACAAAGAAACAGAGGAAGCTGGAGGCTAAAGCCAGACTTCACTCCACAGCAACCCTGAAACCTATCCAGGCAGAACTTCTTAGCTCCAGGCACCACAAAACTTCTCCCCTTCTTGGGTCCACATTCTGGCCTCTTATTTCTTTTTTTTCTGAGCAATCTCTCCTCCTCTTTAAAATATCAATCCACACTGAGTGGGATTCTCATTGTGCTTTCTCCTGCAGAATTCAGATTTGAAGAGGTCACTTTACATTAAGTGCCTTTTCTCTCATCCGTAAGTGGAATGTGCAAATTCTGTCTGCATTTAGCTGTTAACGTTTTGAATCTCTTGGGCACCATTTTACAGTAGACAAAGACTGTGTTCAAATATCACTTTGAAAGGTTTCTCATTAGTTAGGCTTCTGCTACAAGGGGTTGTAGAAACACACATAAGTTTGCTCAATGCTTGACAGTGCTGCTGTAGAGATCTGTGCAGCATACTGTCACACTCATTAAAGAACTTTTATCCATTTGAATGCTTCTCTGGAGTAACACATTAACAGAGAAAAACAGATGCACTAGAAATGGAATCTTTAAATTTTAGAAGTGATGTTCCATTACTTTTGCATTATGTTCACTTGAAATTTCTGTATGTCTAATTGAACGCAGGTTTTGTTGATGGAAGAGGGTGGCCCCACGAGGGTAGAAAAAAACGGAATTTTGGATGTACATTTATAATTTCTAGTACATTGGTATCACTGTGGATCATCCTATCAGTTTGCTATATTAAATTCTTTGTATGGATTTTAATAAAAATTAAGTACCATGGAAAAAGTAGACTGTAAATACATTTAAGTACAATTGCTTGTGTTTGCAGGAACAGAACTGATGCTGTTACTATATAATTTTTTTGTATTTGGTATGGGGTCTTACCATGTAACTTGGAGTAGTAGTGATCCTCCTGTTTCAACCTCCACAGTGCTGGGATTGCAGGTATGCTCCACCATGCCAGGTCTTGGTGGCCAGCTCGGTGCACCTGGGGCGGGCATGTACCCAGGATCTAAGCCCAGTTGCTGTGTTTGCCTAGGCAGGGATTCAGACTGCTGAACTATCTCTGTGGCCTTACTGCAAAAATTTAAATATATTATGGTGTGATGTAGTAAAAATAAATAAAACATAGAGGAATATTATAATCATTTAGTTAAGCATGTAACCTCATAATACATTTATGACTGAACTCATAATACCATTACTCTTTGGGTGTAAAGTTCTATTAGTGTAACAGAAATATAACAAAGTACGATAATATGCGAATTTGTTAGTGTCACAGTTTTTGGTTACTGTTCTGAAAAACAATGTTTGTGTAAGTTATTACCCAACCTAAGCATCTTTGAGAATTAAAACAATACTTAATAATAGTTTATAGCTATGGTATTATTACTGTGATTTATAATTGCACAATAAAATAATTAGAAAGGAATCAGTTATTCCTATGCATCATATTTATTAAAGACAAGGATGTCACAAATTCAAAGCATTTTAAATTATCAAATTTTCTTAATGTGAATAAAGGCTACAATAATGAGTATGGCCATCAGAAGGTATATTTTTCTCTGTGCATTTTTTCCCAGTGTGTCATATACCTTATGGATCATCTTATTATAAAAGTAGGGACAATGTTTCTTTCATTGTCCTGTTAGAAAATACCTAAGAGTAGTTTCAATCCATGGTTGACTGAAATTAGATCATACTTCTGTTATTGAACCCATCACCTAAATCCAACTGATGGCCTTCTGATTTCTTCAAAGGCTAATCATGTACCCTTCTTCACATTGAATACATATTATTTATAACTAATTATAAGTTATAGTACTCTTTCTTTTTCTCTCTGTCTTTCTCTTTCTTTCTTTCTTTCTTTCTTTCTTTCTTTCTTTCTTTCTTTCTTTCTTTCTTTCTTTCTTTCGTTCTTGCTTGCTTGCTTATTTCTGCAGTCACTTAAAATTATGAAAGGCAAATTTAGGCCAGCAGTGGTGGCACATGCCTGCAATCCCAGCAGTCTGGAGGCTGAGGCAGTCCTAGGCTACAAAGTAAGGTCGAGACAAGCCTGACCTGTGTAGCAAGATCCTGTCTCAAGAAAAGGGCGAACTTGAAACAATTTTTTTCGGAGAAGATCTATTTTAATTTTTTTGTTATAATTTTCTTTTTGTTTGAAGACTGAGTGAAAATAGGATCAATAAAAACACAAAGATAGAAGTAGAGTCACATACAACAATACATACACTACAGTTTTTCAAAACAACAATGGCTGCTTAACGATGATTGATATGTTTCCTATTTTTATCGTGAAATCTACTGCTCAAGTTATCAGATATCCTGATACAAAATGTGACACACGATTGAATATTATCACATGCTTTTAAGAAAAATTAAATTTTTGTTTTTGTCTGTCATTTTATTACCTTTCAAAAATTACTGACACATCTATTCACTTTATATTATACATGTATTTCTTGTTACTGTTCTTTTAATAATTATATTATTATTCTCAAATCTTTAGTCAGTATTTCTGAGTGTTTTGATCAAATAGCTGCTTTTTAGTGTGTCAAATATTTAATCATAAGTGCTCATTTGATTTTCTAAATCTGTCCCCATATGTTAGTAGTACTGATACCTGTTTTTACATGCCTGATTTATATTATAGGTAAAAATATATAGGAATTAGTGATCAAATAAAACAAGATATATTAAAGTTCTCTGTAAATCTTAAGACTATAAAATGACATCTATTTTTAGGTATAACTATATAATCTGGAATGCCAAGCTCATAATTAGTGGACAGGGAACACTCACTGGCCCCCAAAAGACTCACTCACTGCATATTTTTCTGCAAATCGAAATCTCCATGATCATGATTAAAAGATTTAGCTGCCTTATAAAGAAAACTATTTTCCTTTTCCTTGGTACATTACTCAAATATTGATACTAGTTTTGTCTTCATTACATTTGACAGTGATTATGTGGTTTTGAAGGATATGATACCCACTTCAATCTATACTAGATTAATTGAAAAAGTTTTAGTCTTCAGAATTTTAACACCTTAGTCTGAGGCCAGATTAAGAAATAAAGGCGGTTTGGCCTGGCCCCCTCCCTTTGAGAGTGACCAGCAGGAAGATAGTTATCCTTGCATGTTTCCAGGCTATCTTTGTCCCTCTGCCTCTCTTAAACTGTAGACAATATATGCCTGAGAATTTACTTATATGTTGTTTGCCCTGGAAACATTCTCTTTTAGTGTGTGCATGAAAGTATTTCTGGTAGTGACTTTAGCACACTGAGCCAGCTCAGCATCATCGACTATTGTGTCTAAGAGCAAATAGATTTAACATGTGCTGGATTGTCAGACGCACAGAAAAGTACCAAAATATTCCTAGGGAATAGCTTCTTTTACTACACTTTGGGAATACTATTTATTTCTAATGAACTCATCCCGCATACGAAACTTAATTTTAAGTGGGCCACCCTGCTACTTTCATATATTGGTACAAACTCACTTTATAGAAAATAAATGAGATTTGAAAATAATTTTTAATTTTATCATCATTGGAAATAATATGTATAGATACCACCCACCAGCAAAGTTGTTACAATAAAACATTCATTCATTCTTCTCATGGTAAATAGATTAAATTTATGGGTTAATAAATTTTTGAGAGGGCCTGGCTATACAGTTCCCAGTGGCTTTGAACCCATTATGCAGCCCAAGTTTGCCTCAAACTTACTGCAGTTTTCCTGCCTCAGCCTCCTGAGGGACAGGATTACAGATGGGTGCTACCATGCCATGAGTAATACTTTATGACAATCCATTTGTCTGGTATATTTTTTAAAAGGGTTATATATTACAAATCAACATTCTACAGCAGAATACAGGGATGAAAGATGAGTGTGTATCACCTTTGAATTCAATTTATTTTTTTGGCTTTTTGAGACAGGGTCTCGCTATGCAGTTGAGGCTGGTCCTGCGCTCACTTTTGTAGCCCAGGCTGGTCTCGAACTCGCACCAATCCTCCTGCCTCAGCCTCCCAAGTGCTGGGATTACAGGCGTGAGCCACCACGCCCGGCTTCAATTTTTTGATAGATTCAAATGTGTGTTAATAATACTTAGTTTCACAATTTTTTCTCCTTTTACTGTAAAAATATAGCAATAATAAACTAATCTAATAGCTAACATCTCATAATTTAACTTTAAAAAGACGTTCAGTTTAAATAGCAGGTTTGGTGTTTGATGGAGGTTTGTAGATAAAAAGAAAGACTACCCTATTTTGGTACTCCTTTAATCAAAACAGGCCTAGACTGAAGAAATATTTTACAACATGCTGCAAACAGGCCAAGTATGAAAAGGTTTGATTCTTTTTGTGAAGAAAAAGGTTAATTAAAATAATCTATGCAACTTCATGAGCATGAATTTGTTCATCACTTATAAGTCACAGAACGTAGCTAGGAATATTGTGACTTTACTAGAATAAAAACACGTTGGGCAACATGAAACTATCATTTCTCAAATCATGAACTATTTGCCAGAGAAGAACACAATAGGTTTTAGTGGAAATTTTTAGCACAACGGAGAAGTTGTTACATGATAATGAAGACCATCCTGTTTTTAGTGGTTTTCAAGCACCTTCTGTTGTTGACATGTAAAATGCATCAGTTCCCTTAATTTTAATCTGGGGTTAACAGATAGTCATGCTTACTGTATAGGCAGAACATTGATTTGCAGAGAGGAAATAACTGTTCTGTTGTTATGTAGCTGCAAATACAAGCTCAAAATCCAAAAGCATTGCCTTACACTATCACTGCGTCTCATGAAAATAGGAGCTGCTGTTCAGAGCAAATGACTTCTCGCATGAGTGAGTTCTTTTTGTTTTGTTTTGTTTCATTTTTATATTTTTAGGGCAAAGTCTACAGCGTCTCACTACGCAGATCAGACTCATAGTGATTCTCCTGTTTGCAGCTTCCCAAGCCCGCCTGCACCACCGCGCTGCCTCAGTCACCAGCTCAGCACACCCTGTGGGTGGGGCCGGCTCGGCAAGCCCAGGGACCAAAGCACAGGTCACTTCATCTGCCTAAGCAGGCTCTTTAACCTGCTGAACTATGTGGCCTGCTGCAGAGAATTCTGATGCTAGCTCTAAGAGTACAGAAAGTCATCAGGCATGTCCTACATTTTAAAATCATTTCCAGATGGAACTGCTCTTTCGTTTGTAATGTACATAAATGTCATTTTAATTTTTAACTGGTGCATAGTAATTGTATATACTTATGGAATACATTTCAGTACATGAACACACCTTGTAATAATCACATTAGGGTAGCTGGCCTAAGTACTCCTATTAGCATCAGACTAAGCATAAGAGCACATAAATACAACAAAAGGCTTTTAAAACTTCAAAGACGTGCCCATACCTATGTTTCACATAATCACCTCCTTCTAGATGTTGAATACTCATGTCAGACTGAATCTGCTCAAATAAATATTCACTTAATCTGTATATCAATATTCTCTTCCTCTGATTTTCTGTTCTTAGTAAGTGCTTATGTAATTCAGGTCAGTGCTCCGAATACAAAGAAGGTTGAAAAGTTCAACCTCTGTGTGGGAAAGGGAATAGCTGCAAGGATGTGCTAGAGATAAAAATACTCAACTCTTGAGGGAGAACAAGCTATTTCTGAGAGTTCTACTGTTCTGGCCACCAATACATGTGTAGATATTTACGCAGTACATAATGCTATCACACTGTACCCTAAATAAGCAACCCATAGTCCCATTTATTAACGCAGTTCAAATGATCAAGAAATCCTTATTACATGATCTTCCCATTCAGGTTTAAATGCAGCCGTATGTGAACTGGCAAGCTCTAAGTGAAAAGTTAATTAACATCTCCATTTTTTTTAGAGCAGATATATGTGTGGGGCTGCCCATTGATTGAACAAGAAAATAGAATTGCAGTGAACTTTTTGGCTAGGAAAATGAAATCTCCACTCCTTGGCAAAATAAACTGCCCTGATGACTCTGGCTTTTCCGGTAATAGGCCAAGAATTTGACCTTCCTTGGATTCTATCTGCTAAGACATGAACTTCTCTTCTGATGATCTTCATGTTCCAAGGTCAGTGGCCTGATAAATTGTTCTTGTTCATTTTCCTATATTGATATAGTTGAAGTGAGTATTGGGAAGAGTATCTTTAATGGAGAATTAACATCCAGTTTGTGGATCTGAGGGCTATTTACTATTCATATATTCAAATGTTTATTTTAACTAATAATTTATCAATACCACTCCTTAAAAAAGTAAATGCAGCTGAGTGCAAGCCTTGGTATAGCACTTTGGGAGGCTGAAGCAAGAGTGTCTCCAATGAGTATTAATTTATCAACTAAGCAAGAGCCTTTGTCAAATAGGAAATAGGAGCTGGATGTGCAGTCCGTTGTGCAAAGTCTGGGTTTGACAACCTTGTACTGCAGCCAATCACCCAAGCAATCATCAATCAAAACTTCTGACATATCTTTTTCTGTCCAGGTCTATCAGACAATAACCACATGAGAACTGTCCAACAGTGTAATGCTTGTTGAGGCTGTCGTCTGAAAGGACAGGTATGGTTTAGGCAGGCCAGGCTCTTATTCAGGAAGATGAGGTTCTCATCTGATCATATGGTTAGGTTTCGTTGGGCTGATGCCACACCCTAACATTTTCAGTCACACCTCTACACTTTGAGGGATAAATGCAATTAACTTTTTAATTATTGATTCCACAAATTTCTGAATTCTATTACCTTTTACTTGCAAGCAAATTTCCTTGGTCCTATCTGAGATCGTTGGTTTTCTATACCTTGATAATTCAGCCAATTACACGTTCTTCAACTTTCTCTTTCAATATCCTTGCATTAAGTTTAAGTGCAGGCCTCCTACTGCTTTGACATTTCTTCTACAGTTTGCAGGCCTGCTTATCAGTGTTGCCTCCTGATAAACAATTCTTAGGCTAATATTACAGTCTTATAGGGTATTTATTTTTACAATAGCCTCAATATTAGTCATCAAAATCATTATTAGAATAAATATATTAAAATAATAGACATTGACAAGAAAGAAATATGTCAAAAAGGGAAAAAAGGTAAACAGAATCCAAAGAGGTTTTACATTCCTTCTTTACTTGACACATTCTTTTCTTTTCTGCCAGTAAATCTGCTGGGATTTTTGTTGTTGTTGTTCATTATGTGTTTAGTGCAGGGTCTACAGGGTGTTACTACACAGATTGGATCCATGGTGATCCTCCTGTTTTCTGCCTCCCACGCGCTAGTATTACAGGCATGTGCAGCCATGCCCAGTCTCAGCAGTCTCCATGTCAGCACCCCCCAGGGTCAGGGTTAGCTTGGCTTATGGGACTTGGGATTGAACCCCTGTCCCGGCATCTGCATAAGCAGATGTTATTCCACTGAGCTATCTGGCCAGCCCCTTAATTTTTACTTTTGTGAAAACAAAGGAGATAAATTACCTAGTCCAGATAACATTTTTTAAAATTCTACTAAAAATCTGATTATCACAAGTGAATATTCATACATGTTTTTATAGTCTCTTCTTTTTTCAGTAATGAAATTGGATTGCATTGCTCCAATATTCCAATATTTACTCAATTTTCTTTTCAAATTCCTTTAATACAATTTTCAATTTTATTTTTTTTAAGAATTTATTTTATTTTATTTTATTTTCTTGTTTCAGAACTTTTGTTTGTTTATTTTTATGGCAGGCTCAGCCTGCCCTGAGGGCAGGGCTGGTGCAGCATGTGGTGCCAGGGATCAAACCACGGTCCCTGCAGCCGCCCAAGCTTTCCTAAGCAGGCGCTTTAGACCACTGAGTCATCCTGCTGGGAACCCACAATTTTCAATTTTAAAATGCGTTGTGTATTAGTATTCAAAGAAATCATAGTAACTCAGAGACGCTTCATCTTCATAGTCTGTATCACTCACATGCATGTGAAGTGCAGATGTATCTCTTTTTAAACATACACAGACATCATACATGGCTCAGCATCACAGATGTTTGTTGATAGATATGTAGTGTCAATCAAGGCAGTGAGTCATAAACTAAATCAGTTCCAGTCCGTCCTCAAATAAGGACATAGCTTTCGTTCTCTAACATCTCTTCTTCAAGTAGAACTGGTAATACTTTTAATATTTGGCCTCCTTCAAAATGCTTTCATAATGCCGGGCGTGGTGGCGCACACCTGTAATTCCAGCGCTTGGGAGGCTGAGGCAGGAGGATCACTGCGAGTTCGAGACCAAACTCGGCTACAAAAGTGAGCTCAAGGCCAGCCTGAACTGCCTAGCGAGACCCTGTCTTAAAAAGACAAAAAAAAAAAAAAAAAAAGTTTTCATAAAGTAATGTTTGTAGCTCCATTTTGTTTTTCATTTGCATAAAATAAATATGTAGCTATTGAACTAAGAAAATGACTAATACACACTGCTCAAAACATTCACATAATCATAAGTGACCCAAGATTAGTTTAAAAATAAAACTAAAGTTGAGAATCAATGGAGTATACTATCTAAACTATTTACATTTTCTGTTATACTATCTACATAATTAATATATGTATGCACAGATGTCTATATTTCCTCTTATTTTTACCTGACACCTGTCTCAGAGGCTTCAATATTCTAAACTATATCATATAGCCTCAGTTTAAGAGGGACCATGCTCAAAATTATCCTGCATCTGTTCTTAAAAAAAAAAATAAATTTCAATTTCTGAAAAAGTTTGTATGGATGGAAAAATTACCTTGGAATTCTTTCAGTCAGTGTAAATAACAGTATTTTGCAGTAAGTAAAAATATCCTTGAATCATATAAACATATTCACTATTATCTTTTCATTGAAAACCAGTACTTCTTAGATGTATTTAAAATTTGTATCATATACACTTTTATTATTTTATGAGAATTGCTAATTAGAGGCAAAATTAAAGTTCTCCATGACACACTGTGAGATCTTAACTTGCTAAAACCAAATTTGTTCCATACATAGAATCAGATGAGTCTGATTTTCTCTCAAGGATGATTTGGAACTTTGTATCTTCTTGTCAATGAAGAGACTATAGTAACTCTACAGATTAATATTTCAACTTTTATAAAATTTAAGCTGCTGTGATAATTATTGCAGCTCTCCCTGAACTAACTGTAGGAAAGAGTAAGGCTTTAGAAGGTCTCAATGATGCAAGTGTACATATTTTCATTTACACTTTAATGAGTGCGCTTAGGAGTCACTGCTTAACTGCATCACACTTCGGTGCATTCTGCATCTTGATGAGGTGACAGTTTTATGTAATTCTCTGGTTCATTTGATGAGACACCCATGGAACAACTAAACCAGTCCCATTAGCCTCACAGAGGACAAAACTCATATTTGCTGTATAATATTTTTTGTAAAGTTAACAAGGCAACTTTATTGAGCATCCTTTCTGTGTGCCATTGTAACCACAAAGATAATTTCTTGGTTGTATTTCATCACTTAGAATTGGATTTCTGACCTCAGTTATCCATACCAATATTTGTTTTCTAATATTTAAGCAAGCATTCATTAGTTTGGTAGTTCTGATTTGCTTTTTTAATTACTTTTAATAAGAAATAACAAAGTGGCAGTTTTAAAACTTGGTAGTAGTACATTCCCAATAATTGATACAATGTATATTGTTGTCCTCGCAGTAGTTATACAGAACACAGGGTGTAGACATGATAATTTTTCTAATCATTACTGGTACAAAAAATTTGTTCTCATGAACTAAGAGAAAGTAGTTGTATACATAGTCCAATGTTCCATAATTGCAGTGGCTTATTGTCAAAACTGGCAATGTTGGAAGCTGTTTATTTAAGCCTCTGAAGTAAAAAAAAAAAAAAAAAAATTAATAGCATCCAACATAAAGGAACAATTGCAGAAAGGTAGAGAGGAGTTCAGAGCTTCATATCAATATTTTTTACTTACAATTCAAACTTGCTAATTTTTAGTGTACTGAAATGACCTTTATTATTTTAATAAAGCCTTATGTCTTAGTTACTTTTTACAAATACCCCACACCCAAAATGAAGGAAGGAAAGGTTTGTTTAGCTCACAGTTACTAGGTTTCAGTCCATATTTGGCTGGCTCCAAGGGTGAGTGGCACATGGCAGAGAGCAGCAGCTCATGGTGGCAGAACAGCAATAATGGCAACCGAGGCAACGGAATAACCAAAAGAGCAGACAGCAGCAGCCTAGCCTGTCTCTCTGTCTGTCTTTTTAAAATACGGGCCGGCAGGATGGCTCAGTGGTCTAAAGCGCCTTGTTTGGGGAAGCTTGGGTGGCTTCAGGGACCGCGGTTCGATCCCCGGCACCACATGCTGCGCCAACCCTACCCTCGGGGTGGGTTGAGCCGGCCATGAAAATGAGTGAATAAACAAAACAGGGGTTCTGAAACAAGAAAAATAAATAAATAAATAAATTTAAAAAAAAAAAAATAAATAAATAAATAAAATAAAATACATTAGGCTCTCTGTTTAAGCCTATCCTGCTCAGGCCACGCCCATAGTCTCAACAGTACTCAGACCATAAGCCCATCAGTACTAAAGCACTTAACCCCAGTGGCTCATCATTCAAGTCTCAAACTCTAGAAGTCCCCTCCATATGATTGCTTGAAGCTTTGCGGGGACAACTAAACATAAACCATAACAACTGAGATTTCCAGAAAATTGTGGGTATGACTCAAATTTTAAGATACAAATGATACCATTCTGGCTTTTAAAATCTATTTCAAAATACGATCTGATATTTCTGTCATTGAGATTACTTGGGGCCTGAGCAGAACATTGCTAACATCACAAAATGTAGACACTGAGTAGGATCCACATCTACTTGCCTAGGAGAGTATAATCCATGAGTTTATATGGGAGTAAGTTAATCTGAAATGTTCAGTACTATTTTGTAGCTTTAAGTAAGGGTATGCCTCATGCCTTTCACTCTTCTATCATAGAAGATGGTCAATTATAAGAAAAGTGATATATGAGATACAGAAGCATAAAAAATTAAGGTCCTAAGACACTATTTTGTGAATTTTTGAACACTTCCCAGATATTAACTTCAGATGGGTAGATTTTTTTTTTAAATACATTGGGCAGATCATGGTTTTTTTTTTTTTTTTTTTTTTTTTTTTTTTTTTTTTTTTTTTTTTTTTTTTTTTTTTTTTTTTTTTTTTTTTTTTTTTTTTTTTTTTTTTTTTTTTTTTTTATCTGTCATAGAATCTACTTAAAGATGTAGTGTTTTATATTCAGTATGAAGTAGGAATTGTCATACTCTGATCTGTTTTCAACTGACAAGAACTGGGAAACATTTCACATACACCAATGTAAGACTAACTACCTTATTCTCCACATCCTTTTAGGTGTAGCAATGAGACATACTACTGCGTGTCAGAAAATAATCATGTACATCCCTATGGTACTTAAAATTGCCTTAGTAAATTCAGCAGCAAGAAGATTTTTTAAATTAAATAACAAAAATTATAGAGGGATAAATATTAGAAGTATTCACCATTGACACTGCAATTAGAATTCAGAAAGCTGTAGAGTACTGTATGCTTTAATTCTCTATTTTTTCTTATAATAATAACTCCCTCGAGTTAACATTTATGATAACCTTAGCTGTGCAGATATTTTAAAATGAAAGTTTTGAAAGAAAACTCTAAGCTATTATAGTATAAGTCTTATAAAGTTATTCTTACCTCATTAGAAAGTAGCATTTCCATACACAAACATCTCTCCTTGACCATTTTCGGGCCTTTTCTGACACCTCAGTGCTAGTGGACAAGTGCAAATAGGGAATGGAGTTATATAAAACCAAAAACGGCGCAGTTTTAAATCTGCCACCAACTTTTCACATCCACATGGGAATGAATCTGCTTCTTGAATTAAGTCTTTCTCCAACACTAACCTCTAAGCACATCAGTTAAAGGATGAACTGCCACGCAATACCTAGGTTATGTACTGAAAGGTGAGTCATGCAATGAGTAAAAATCATGCAAAACAAAACCCAGGGTCCCGGCGGGATGGCTCAGTGGTCTAAAGCGCCTGCTTGGGAAAGCCTGGGTGGATTCAGGTGCCGCAGTTCGATCCCCGGCACCACATGCTGCGCCAGCCCTGCCCTCGGGGTGGGCTGAGCCGGCCATAAAAATGAGTGAATAAACAAACAAAGCTTCTGAAACAAGAATAAAAATAATAATAAAAAACCCATTAACATAATTAAGTGTACTTTATTTTCTTTTTTAAAAGATTGCCTATCAAGAGTAATTTTTAAATTTACTTCAGCAATACATGCAGCATTAGAACAAGTGATAGATTAATTGTGTCACAAAGTGCTTTAGTTGTTTGACAAAAATACTGCACTTGATTTTATAAGATGTAAAAGGAATGTAAACAAAGATTTTTAATAATGTCAGTAGGTAGCAGAGAATTACAGCATAATTATTTTTAATAATGAAATATATGTCTGACCCAAAAGAACACTTGGGCATCTGTGTGATATAAAATATATAAATGAATTAATTGTTTCTTTGAATAATATAATTCTATCTATTGTGGTAGGTAGAAACATCACTATGAACGAATTTTCTTTGCTAAGGACTTCTAATCTGCATTCTCTGTGTTTTCGCTTTTCTATGGGGCTAAGCAACCCATTTTTTTCAAGTAAAATAGAAGAGTTTGGTCACTAAAAACTTCTTTCGATATCCTTTGCCTGCCCAATATCTGCACCTCTCTGCTCATCACCTAGTTGGATACAACTAGTGATAGCTACACATTTCTGTTTGACATTTCCTTTGCACATTACCTCATTCTGTTACTGATAATTCCTTCCCTCAATAGTCAGTAGAAAACTAAGTTTTCTATACAGAATAAAAATTCTTTTTCAGTGTATGCTACATTTACTACTGTTATTGCCATAGTACTTATACCCTAAGTAAGTGTGTAACAACTCAACTGAATAATTCGGAGGGCTCAACATGGTTGAAGAAGTTGAAAAACACAAAAGAGGTGCATATTGTTGTACTTGCTTTATTTTGCCTTCAGAACAATTTGGTCTTTCCACTTACAAGGTCTATGCACAAACCAATACCGTCCAGCTGTGGTAGCATGCGTGCCTATAGAAACAGAAATAACTTTACCTCTCCCACCCATTTTTCTTTTCATCTGTCACATATTCTAGTTTAAGAAAAAAGTAGTAGCAAAATGAGAAGCTCACATTTATTTTTATTATCAGCTTTTAGAAAGGTAAGAAGGAAGACACAAACATTACTACAAATTAAGTCGAAGCAATTTGTCAAACTTCTAAGTAACATGGCATCAGATAGTATGGTTTCTCTCTTACAGATCTGAACATGCTGCAATTAAACAACTACTAAAATATCTTTGTTTTAGGTCTGGGGAAATAGCTAAGTAGAATAAGCACTTGCCTGGCAAACTGACATGCACACAAGGAATATGCAGAAATAGCAATTTATAATTTAAATTTATAGAGTTTGATAATATATTTAAGTGGGATTTACTAGATAGCCTGAGTTACATAAAAATAATAAGTCAACTGTAAAATACTGTTAGAATGAATATTATTTTAAAGAGTTCTTTATAAACATTTCACATTTAGTGTTTACTTATGTTTACAACACCGGAGAGTGATAAAGACCATAAAGAATTTTTTTTCTTGTTTCTTTTTTTAAAGACATGTCACAGGATGCACCAGTCAGTGCTTACTGGAGAAAATAGACTTAGTACAAGATATAAATACATAAAGAATTTACGAAATTAGCTTACAACAGCTGCCCACAGAGCCAGTTGTGGAAGACTTCCAAGGATCTGTCTGAGCCCTGGAGATTCTAAGGATCCAGTGCAATACCTGGAGCTTAGCCTGTGAGTCGGTATTAGGAGCCAAAGGGTCAGTAAGAGTGACAAGAAGCCGTGCAATCCAATTACATCTGTGTTTTGAACCATCTTGGTTTTTTTCTTTCTTTTTTTTTTTTGCCATCCTTTTCCATCCCAATATTTTAAGGTATCCACATTGCTGAAGTTCTAAAGTGGCTTTTAAGGTCTTTTAGGTCAAGACAAGGGAATTTCAGTAGTTGCATGATTCCTTGAACTCCTTTGTTATTTCAAATTCTGCTTGTCTTCTAATCTCTCACTTTGACTCCCAATTTAAATATCCCAATATGTCCATAGTGGTGACTTAGCCCAAATGGCTAAATTTTCTACCATAGTAAAATATAAAATGACAGAAGAAAAATTTAACACATTGGCAGTACAATCTCGGCATCGTCCACATATGAGTTTCATGTAGAGCTGTCTTAACTACATTATGTCTTTCAATCTTGTATCACCAAAAATATTTTAATTAATAAGCTTTTGGTTTATTCATACAATTCGATATTATGCTTTGGTGGGAATTTTTAAAATAACCACTCTTTCTTAAATAAACAAATCATAATTTCATATGAATATGTTCTTTAGAAGTTGACCAAGGACATTATGGGAGGATGATAGGATAAATGATTAAAGATCTAGAACTATTTAGAATACTGACATTTAGAAAACTGATGATAATAAAAATATATCTTTATTTGATGGCAAGAATAGAAAATTACAAAATATGGACATGAAATTAAAGATTACAGGCTTTGTTTTTATCTTCAAATAACTAGTACTATATATATATATATATATATATATATATAGTGTTTATTTTCACAGACCACCCCAGTAATGGAAAAAATTGTCTCAGAACTTTATGAGGCCTTTCAGAATTTTAATTTTCTGCTTTGCATTTTTATCTATCTTAGGTCAGGTTTCTGCCAGGAAATGAGTGCCTGATCTTTCAAGTGAAATCCTGTGAAATATACAATTTTTGAAAACATAACTAATTTCATTTCGGTACTAGAAGTTACAGAGGCATCGCTACTATCCTGTAGTCAAGTATTGTACTTGAATTAAGCATTGATTTTTATTTCAGCTAATGAAAATAAGTCTTTATTATTTTTTAAGAATTACAACTGTCTAGAGAATGCTTTATCAGCCTGAGTGGGACAGAAGTAACTTCAAAGTACAACATCACTTCCTTGCCTAAGATTTACATTTGCATGCTTATTAATGGCAGTATAAATTAACATTTTTACAATGTTAATTGTAAAATGTTAATCGCTTTTCTGAGCAGAGTCTAATACTACTGATTACCAATATTTAGCAAATATATGAATTTTAACCAGGCAATTAATGTGGATATATATCATTTTATGAATAAGACAATTAGACTTGACATGTACAATAATCAGAGCAGGCAACTATCATGACAAATTTTTTGAGACATTATTTGTAATGACTCAAAAATGAAGTATAGACTAGGGGAGACAGCTCGGCCGTCTAAGAGCCTTCCTGGCAAGCTCGAAGGCCTACGGTCTATGCCCACTACTGCATGCCATGTGGGATCTGGAACCCTGGGCATAGCGGTGCCCGCCAGTGATCCCAGCACTGTGGACGCTGACAAAGAAAGGTCACTGAGTCTGAACTGAATAGCAAGGCTCTGTATCAAATAAATAAATAAATAAATAAATTTTTAAAAGAAATTAAGTATAGATGTATGAAAATACACTTAGGAAATAGAAGGACATGCATATTAAGGATGAGGTCCACACTTTAGGTCACAAATCTAATACAGGTGTCCCAGTGGTAAGATCAAGGTGCTGGAACTCTGTGTTCCTTTTGTGAGATACTCAAGGACAGTCTGGCTCCTTATCTTCTCAGGCTGTGTGCAGTTGACTCTTGCAACTGCAGCCTGAGGCTTTGTTTGGTAGCTGGCTGTCCTTTGAGGGTTACTGCTTCTTTTGATAGACAGCTATATTTATTGGTTCATGGTACTGATTCTCATATCTTATCTCTCATTCTATCTTCTGTTAAGAATCATATAATTAGATTGGGTCCGTGCAGGTAATCCAAGACAATTTTCTTATTTAAAGGCCCTTGATATTAATCAGATCAGCAGGTCGTTTTTGCCAAATAAGGTGACACATTCTATTTCTAGAATATGGGCTTTGCTACTCTGTACAGTACACATATATTTAGCATGAAGAGTAAAATTTACATTAAGAAGTTAAGTTATATTTTTAAGGGCAAAGAGAGAGATAATCGTATTTACAAAACCTCATATTTGTTCTGCATTCTTCAAGAATATTGTAAAAGCTCACCTATTCTTATTTAAATCCATTATAAACTTATTCACAGATATTAACATTCAGGAAAATTGTTCATAGGAATAAGGAAGTATTTCAGTATATGCAAGAAATGACTTTTGCTGAGAAATTTTTTATTGCTCATAAAATGATGAAGAATTGGGCATTAAGGGCTGGCCAAATAGCTCTGTGGATTAATGCACCTGCAAGCAGGCACAGGGGCCAGGGATCATTCCCCAGTTGTGCAGTGGTGGCCCCACTATCCCCGCTTCCCAGTATGCTGAGAGGGCAACTGAGACTGGGCATGGTGGTACGTGCCTGTAATCCCCTCTTGGGATTCTGTAAACAGGTGGATCACTACCAGTCTGATATAGTAGTGAGACCCTGAACACCTTGTAGGACTTTCCAGAAATTACAGAAAAAAAAAAAAAAAAAGGAATTGGGCTTTAAATGATCATACTTACATTTTTAAAAGCAGATTTGTCTGTGGTACATTTTGATTCCAAAAGGAGTAACTTTGTTAGAACATGTAAATTTCTACAAAGGCCTGTGCTAATGCCCTTTAATAATTCAACTGTTGCTGATGTTTTATTCTGACAATATGGATTGTAATTTTTAAAGATTTGTAGATGCAGCAAGTTGCTGTTTTAGTTTCTGTTGGCTGTAGTGATTTATTCTACTTTACATTTGGTCATATGTTTTCAGTTAAAAAAAAAAAAAAAAAGCCTGGCACTACCTCTTGTAACTAACAGAGATTGTACAAATTCACATTTGCATGTCAATTTTTACTATGCTCTGAGAAAATGACTTTTCTATAATGCTTATTTAGTTTAAAATATATTGAAAGTTTATAAACTATTTTCCTCGTTTTGTGCTAAAGAACAAATTAAAAGAACTATGTCTTATATAGCCTAATTTATTGAGTGAAGGAACATTTGATACTGTAAGCATACAGGTGAAGTGCACTTTGATCCATGCGCCTCGAATGCTAACTGATCATTAGCACGGCAACAACTGTACAACAGTGTCATTAAATAATTTAGCTATAGTTCAATGCATACTTTTTTGCTCTTAATTTCATAGAAGTAGAACAGTGACAATTATAAGGAATAAAAATTAAATAGTTCTCCTAAATATGCATTGCATATTTACTATGGCTTGTTGGGATGCAAAGTTAAATACAACACAAGTTCTAAATATAAGAAACATTAAATTGAAAAAATATGCCAACATCATATTTCTTGCATAAAAATGTATATCAATTTGATAATTTTACACTGAATGTTTATAGTAAAAACAAGTATCCCTAAATTAAATTTAGGAGACATGCACAGAATATTCCATTCACTTAAAGCATAATATGGACTACAGTGATAGCACAGGGGTCTATGTGCCTGTCTAGGCTAAGGGACTGAATTCAACCCCCAATGCCACAGCGTGTGCCATCGTCTTTCTGAGCAGGCTGAGCTGGCCACCAAGACCAGCCATGGTGCACATACCTGTCATCCCACTGCTGGAGCGTCTGAAACAGATCACTATGAGTCTGACCTGTATAATGAGACCCTGTACCAAATACATAAAACTAAAAACAGAATATATCTATTTACCAAAACATATTGTTAACTATAGTTAATGCACAATGCCTTCCTCTAAGTGCGATGTAGTACTTAGAGTTAAACTTTTCCTACCCCCACCACTGCCATCTTGTGCTACGCACCGTCTTACAGTATATGCTGCTGAAGAGAGAATTATAATTCAAAATTTGATCAAATATGTACCACTTTTGCAGCACTGAAAAGCAGAAAAAGTAGAACAATTGTAAGTTGTAAGTTGGACCACCATAAATCAGGGATAACTGATAACATTATAGTTTTCTTAATTCATAGTTCTACATGGGATACAGCACATATGTGCAATGTATAACTAATTATATCTTGGCCACATAATAAATTGCTACAAAATCACTGTGTTATCTTTGGGTTTGCACAGATAATTTCATGAAGCTTGCTGTATATTCTGTATATTAAAGTGTGCTATGCTTTTGCCCCTTGGTGCCCCTCATGGGCTGCTCTTTATCTTTGGTCTGAGACTATCTATGTCTATAGGTTTGTTATATTTATTTTACTTAGGGTGACTGAATATTTTTTAAAGCAACTATTTATTATTTATGTATTTATTATTTTTATATTTTTTAGTACAGAGTCTCACTACAAAGATTGAACTTATAGTGATTCTCCTGTTTTCAGCCTCCCAGTTGCTGGGATTACAGGGGTGCACCACCACAGCCAGTTTCAATCTCCCTCTCAGTGTGCTCTGGGGGCAGGGCTGGCACAGCCCAAACCCTGGTCCTTGTTTCTGCCCAGGTAGGCACTTTAACCCGCTCTGCTATCTGGCTGGCCCTATTTTTGGAACTGTCTTGCTATGTTGTTCAGGCTGGTCTTCAACTTGCTGTAACACAGGTTGACTTCCGACTCTTAAAGTCCCTTCTGCCTCAGTCTTCTGAGCTCTGGAATCACAGGCATGTACACCAGGCCAGGCTTTGAATGGGGGGGGGGGATTTTATCTTTCTTTTTCTTTGTGATTTTTCCACCATATTTTCAGATATTCCACTTTCACTCCTCTTTATATTCATATTATGTTTGACTGTTGTTTCTTCACAGATCATGGACGCTTTGTTACTTTCTCAGTCTCTCTCTCTCCCTCTGTCTCATTCTGTGTGTCTCTCTCTGTCTCTGTCTCTCTGTCTCTGTCTCTGTCTCTCTCTCTCTCTCTCTCTCTCACTTTCTTTTTCCCTCTGTCTCTTCTCCCACACTCATCCCTCCTTCCTTTTGTGATATGCAGTTTGGCCCATATGTATTTCTCATTATAAATGTACTATTAAATTAATTGACCATGTTTGTAGCCTAGCTAGCATTTCAGGAACGTAACGAATGGGGCCAAAGACACCTGTTATCTGTTGCTAAAAATCCCGGAAAACCGGAAGAGCTGGGACTCCAAGTGTTAGATAGCAGCTTTGTCTGTGGGCGCTGTTTTGTTGCTTTCTCCCTTGCTTGGAATGCTAATGCTTGATCCCTGTGTGAAACTGACGATAGCACAGGGATGGAAGTTCATGGAGATCATGATCACATTCGTGACTGAGCACATGGCCCTCCTTTGCTAAAATAATCATGCACAAGATCACGCTGACTACCTCAAATAAAGCTGGTGCTTCAGAGGTTCTTGGCTCACTGAGGGATGAATCTCATTGAGTTCTCTGACTACCTTCACCAAGTCTTCTTGTCATTCCTTTTGGCACCAAATCATAACATACAACAACCGTGTATATGACAAAGTATTGCTCAATTCTGACTAGACTTTGTTTTCAATCTCTAACATTTCCACTCATATTTCTTACAGTTACCAATTTTTTTTTTAAATTTGGATGTAAATGTTCCACTTTCTCCAGCAAAACTTTTAACTCAATTTAACTTAAATTCTCTAATATTTTAACAATTGTGCCACATTAAAGTTATTGTTGACTTTTAATTTTTGTTGGGTGTTTTTCCTTCATAATTGTCTAATGAAAGCCAATGCCTTGCACAAAATGATAAATAAATGGCACTTATGTCTGAAAATGGTCTTTGTTTCTTTTCTTAGCCCTTTGTGTTTGAATCAATGAAAGCAAGCAGAGCTGGTTTTGAGATGTTTTTGTTGAAATGTTTATCCTTTGAGTGTCTCAAGCTCTATATTTCTCTAATATCCCAGCATGGATTAATGTTGCAAGATTATTTTTCTCCAATCTGCTTTCCCCTTAGCCTCTGTTCTTTCTTTTGAGTCTGTGCTTAGGAACAGTCTTTTCCATGTAGTTTCTCATGTTCGAAGTCAGCGCTGCTTCTGCTGTTGACCCAGTGTCACCTTTGCACCGCTGAGCAGTGCTACTCTGCACTCTCTGTATTGGTCTTTAGGGAAGAGGTGGTGGTCAGGGAGCTGTTCCTTCACCTTCCGTGAGGGTTGAGGCTGGGTTTCCTCAATTACTCTGCTTTTATCCTGTACTAGATTTTTCTAATGAATCAGACTCATGAAGTCTTCCTCCTCTTCCACTATGATTAAGGGTGAGTTTCAAATTTTGTTTTCTCAAATTTTAAAATCTTGTGAGGTCTCATCTCTACCTTATAGGTGGCAGGATTCACTTGCTGCCCCTTCCTTGTGGCTTAAGTCTTCACTCCAGAGGGCAGAAAGACAACTATCCTAGAAAGTCTTCTGTCTTGACTACTTCTTCCTCTTTCATATTCTTCTTTTTTTTTAAGAATTTTATTTATTTATTTTTCTTGTTTCAGAACTCTTTTTTGTTTATTTATTTATTTTTATGGCCGGCTCAGCCTGCCCTGAGGTCAGCGCTGGCGCAGCACGTGGTGCCGGGGATCGAACCGCGGTCCCTGCAGCCTCCTAAGCTTTCCTAAGCAGGTGCTTTAGACCACTGAGCCATCCTGCCAGGCCCCTCATATTCTTCTTAAGAGAGGTATTCTCTTATCTTCTGCATTCCCCTCAGTTTCCAGTGACTCTGCAAGTGTCTATGAATCCACAAGTGACTGCTATTCCTGGGCCATCTAGATGTGCCTTACTCTACTGTCACCCTTCAGCAAGTGAATACAATTTTTCCCTGAAGTATTGTCACTGATTGTTTTGGCCTGCATATCCCTCAAGCATACAAGGCCTTACATCCTGATTTTTCTCTGGATTTCTAGCTTAACTTTCAAATTAGTCATTTATTCTGTGAACTCAGTTCTTGATTCATGCAAGTATAACTATGATTTCAGAGCATTTCTGACTTTTTTGTTTGTTTGAAAAGCTAGGATGTTACTCTCTGAAGTTTTCTTCTTTCAAGTAAAAATCACTAGTACTCACTGAAATAATATTACAAGGAAATTCATGCTTTGAATCAGTCATTTAACAAACAGTACTACTTTGGCTCATTTGAAGAATATGAATATGTGAGGCACAAAGTTAGAACAGGAATAAACATCAGATGTGGACAGAAAACATCTAGAACACTAGGCTGGATAATAAATATTAGATGGATGGTAAAAAGAGAGAGAGAGGGAGGGAGAGACAGGGACAGAAACAGAGACACAGCCAGAGACAGAGAGAGGGAGGAGGAGCAATAACAGAATAAAGTGATGTCTTTATGGAATCTAGAGTGGGAGAAAACACTATTTACTATAATATACAGAAGAAAACCCATAGCCCAAGAACTGTCACATTGCAGCCAAATGCCTCAGCAGTTCAGTTCTTTGTCCTGTGCTATGATACAAGGAGCCAGGATGCTTTCACCTGATAAATGTCATCTTTAAAAATTTGAAAACGTTCATTTACATATGATGAAGATTAGAAAGCCATAGAACCAGAATTTCCAGTGCATACAAATTTTGATTAAGAAAGATACATAAGAATGTACAACTTCTCATTGTAATGGTTAATTAGGCAAAAGGTTGTGTTAGTGTTTTTGAGAATGATGTAGATAAATCATTTGTATTTTTGAGCCCCTTTCATCAAGACCTACCTATTACCTAAATAATTTTTATCTTAATCATATATATATATATATATATATATATATATATATATTCTAATAGAACCACAATATCCAGTTTAAGATAGACAACGTTAAGCATTAGATATTAAGCCCACACAATGTATCTAAAACTGTATCTTCATTTATCACAATTGTCTTACCTGTTTCATATGTTCTTAGGCCTATATGTCTAGCTTTCAAATTGTAGATATGATAGTTAGATTTCTAATGTATTATGAAATCAAGAAACAAATCTAATGTTTGAAACAAATGAAAGTTTCTTGGAGGTATGAAAAGAAGAGAATTGAAATGTGTTTGGCGCATGTACTAATTCCATAAAGTAAACTAACCATGATATTCCACAAATATATACTAATACATGTTGAAGAACTACAAAATTGTAGTTATCACTGTTGATATGCCCCTTTTTAAAAAGTAAAGCATAACTTAGTTTATTTTAAAAAGTAGAATTAAACACAGAACAACTTCAATAATTTTCATTTTATAACTTCAGTTGAAATTTATAAAGATAATTTTTTGTTCAATTTGAAGTTCCACTGTCTCTTTCCACATTTTCTATGCTTCCTAGGTAAATTCTGTGGGGAGCAGCTGCAGCTGGACATGGATGTGACTTGAAGGGTGGGATCACGGCTGCCTGGAGCAGAGTCGCCGAGACAGGCCCCGTGAACAGCTGCTGAGTCCGGATAGCACCGGGCACCTAGCCAATCTAAAAGATAGGATCCTGGACAGAGCGGGGTCATGTGCCAGTGAGGGGCCAGTTGCATAAATAACGGTGAGGTGGTGACTGTGCTGTTCCTTTCCTCCTGTCTAGAGAGAGGGCTCCTCTGGATCCCACTTTCTCCAGCTTGTCATTTTTTCTTGTTCTTGCCACCCTTCAAGGTCTTTACCAGGGGAGGTTTGAGAACTGCTTGGGCTATGGCAACATGTTGCATGGTCAATAATTATAATATACATTGTAATACTTTCTGATTGAAACTGCCCTACACTATTTTAGGGCTTCTGAGGTGTTTTGGTTGCCCCAGTTAGTATTTATTAATTTCTTCATTAAAATCTGGGATTATGTTTTTTCTCTAAATCCTCTATCAGGTTAGTATATCATCTTTGAACTGCCTAAGCACCATATTGATCTGATTTTTATTCTTTCCTTCTTTTATCATTTCATATAATTGAGCCATTTGGATTTTATTTCCTCCCTATCATTTTGTCTTGAATTAGATTGAGGAGAGGTGGGAGTTTGGAGGGGGCATATTTGGGATTTATCGTATTCTGGGATGTATACAGTTTAGCACGATTGCAATCTTTTACTGCGTTCTGGGCAGAAAATTCCTACTATCTGCATTAATGACCAGAGGTCCAAGGATGCACCAATCATTTACATTAAAATACTTGCAACCTTTTTCTCTCTCCATAAATGCCACACACACACACACACACACACACACACACACACACACACACACAATGTAGTGTGCTGCTACTAGCACACTAGGAGGTGAGGGAAAGGAAGAAAAAAAACTAAGTGAAAAAGGAAGGAAAACAATACAAAGAAAGGGAGAGAAGAGAAAAAATAACTGAAAAATAGGAGACTAGACTGGAGTAAAGGGTGGGAGGGTTTTGAGAGAACATTTGTAGGGTTGAAAGGAGGGATGCTGAGGAAGGAAGTATAATTGAAATTTCAGGGCAGATTCGAACCCATTAATAAGTTGGCAGTTAGCTTAAGTTCACATCCTCCATGCAGTTTTTGTGAGGGTTGCTCTGACTGACCTTTGAAAGGTATTATTTAAGTTAAAGTATGAATTAATTGCTATTCTCTTTTGATCACTTGCACATGCACACATGTATATAGTCGAGAGTAACTTGTTCTGCGAGCGTTCTGCAAGATGAGCACATATTTCCAACAAGTTTAAGCTAGAAAAATTAGCAGTCCCTGGTAGTCTCAACAGGGCATGGTACCAAACATCGCGTGTCCCCAACTGAGTCACTGGCTGCCCCTGTCTTGCTGTGGGATTGTGGGTTATCATTCTCCAACCTCAAGAAGTTGTAGAGGAGATCTCTTCTACAGAGGAGGGAGAGGAGAAAAAGACAGAGGAATCCCTCCTTGTTGCATGTGAGATGAGGGAGCTGTGCATGTGGTGAGACACAGAGCAACATTTTGTGGAGAAGCACCTCATGAATAAAGCTGCGGCAGTTAGAGCAATGAATATGTTTAACAACGATGTGCTGTGATGTTTCCACAAAATCCTCAAAAGAAGGAAAACGAACTGCCATAGGCAGGATTCCTTGTTAGAGGTATAGGAAGGAAAAGGTTCCATGGAGTCACTAGACAGCAGTGATTGCATTAGTGATGGGGACAGCTGCTGACACAATAGCTCTCCTCTCCCTTGTCTTTATCACATCGAGGGTTTCAGAGGTAAATGCAGATTTCTTTATTTTTCTTCAAATTTCGTATTCTCTTTATTATTTTGTACTTTCTTACACTATTGCAATCAATTTTAGGTGAATACTTACGAAGTACAGACCAAATCATCTGAGTTCTATTATTTATTTTATTTTATTTTATTTATTTTTTAAAATTGCATTTAATGAGAAATAACAATGTCACAATTTCGAAACATGTTAGTAGCACACTTCCAGTGTTTGGTACAATGCACATTGTTGTCTTCCTAGTAGTTAAACAAAGCAGAAGGTATAGACATGATAATTTTTCTAATTATTGCTACAAAAAATTTTCTTCTCATTGATCTCAGAGAAAGTAGCTGTATACATAATCCAATGTTCCATCATTGCAGTGTGTGATTGGCAAAACTGGCAATGATGGAAGCTGTTGATTTAAGCCTTTTACAGTTCAGAATACTAATCTAGCTTTACATTTTGTGCTTCGTGGTTAAACTTTTCTGCTGGGTGGTGAAAGGCAAGTTAAAACAAGACCTGTATCACAAAACATGGATGAGTTCCATTATTTTTAATAAAGAAATTTCCCTTGGCTAGAGTCTTCTTAGAGGTCAGATTCCTGTCCAGAGTCTGAGTGGAGCTGTGGCATTCAGACTCCCCCAGGGCCTCCTCACTGGGTGATTTTCAATTCCTCTGATGCTCTGGTTGAGAATATCCTCACTGTTTGTGTTCCTTTTCCCGGCGGGCCTAGCAGGATGTGTATGGGCTGCCTGCTCTCCCATCCTGGTCATCATGGCGCAACAGTTCACTGCACTGGGCTCCGCATCCTCTCCCAGAGGGGGCAGGTACACCAGATCTTGGGTGTGCAGGGTGCAGCAGCCCACAAATGATCTGGCTCCTGAAACCTCTCTGAGGTAGGATCTCTGTCCAGTGAGCTTCTCACCCATAGCCTCCCTGTGTCTGGCTCCCTCCCACCCCGACCTCCAATGATTTGCTTTCCTCAGCTGTGCAGATCCAAGCCTCACAGCCTCTGGGCCAGGAATCAGCCATGACGCATGCGCATAGCAGGTACTTTTCAAACTGGTAAGGCCTTTATCTTTTTTCTTTTCCCAGATTGTAACTTGTAAAAGATAAGTCAAATTGTATTTATTACAGTTCAGTAATCATGTGAAATGGGGAAAAATTCCATGTCTCAAGCTTTGTACAATTTCATATATTTTCAAATATATGTTGTGATAAAAGGTACTATAATTTTGTAATTCACTGTTGAAGCTCAACACATCTGTCAAAACCCTTACCTTTAAAAAATGCTGTTCATAGAAACATTTGTCTTTTAGTCTAGAAAAGCATGGACCTCCCAAGAGCTGGGCATACAGGCGCAGGCCATCATGTCCAGTCTCAATTGTCTCAGCACACTTGGGGTGCAGGGCCGGCTGGTAGACCTGGTGACTGAACCGCAGGCCCCTGTGCCTGTTTGCAGACACTTTAATCCAATGAGCTATTTGGCCTTCCTAAAAATATATTTATGTGATGTCAACTGTATTCCAAGATATTAATGATAGAGTGATAAATGAATTAGAATTCCAGTTAGCATATAACGAATCTGAGTGAAGCAATCGATATAATCCATTTCTCATAAAGGTTGTTTATGAGGAACGCACAGATTTTACAAAACAATTAAGTTTTTGTTGTTTTAATATTATATATTATTTACAGAATTAGTTTTCAAAGTATCAAAAATTTAGGAATTTATACCCGGTAGGAAAGGAAAATAGGCTACAATTGAAAACGTCATGTTTAGCCTCAAGATACGGACTGTTTAGAGAGGCAATTTTACCCTTTTCATCATTAAATGACATCAGTGTGCTACTGATCAGTCACATGTCCCCAGGTTGACAATACGGTAGATGAGATGCCCAGCCAAGTCTTGTGCAATTAATTCTATCCACTTGATCATAGTTGTAAGCACTACATAACCGCCCTACATAAATATGTCTAAACTTGTTCTAAACAAAGTTTATGTCTAAATAAAGTTACTTTCAAGATTATGGAAATGCTGTATTGCAAGCAGTGATGTTTCTAGTAGAAAATAAACCTAGCTTTAACATGCTGTTGCAGTAAAAGGCAAGAGAGAAAGACACAAGTTTAAGGTGCAGCTTTAGCAGAACTTGCTGACCAGTACTGACTACGCTTGAGGTAATGCGTGCTTTACAGAAGGAGCCCATTCTGCAGCTGGGGGAGAGAGAAAATCTTTTCCATGGAGAAAATGGTTTAGAAGTACTGAGAAGATTAACTGGTACCTCATTAATTGGGTCAGGTTTCAGGTAATTATTGAGGACAGGGTTGTAATTGCAGTGTGAAGAAGGAAAGTAAAGCACTAAGTAGAGCAGACTGACAGTCATTTGGGTTGTCATCCACAGTGGAAGCGAAAAGAGTCGCTGCTTCAATGATATTACAGGTTAAGGTGAAGGGACTGCTGGCTGAATGGCCGAAAGAGAACACCAAAACAAAACAATACGGAACACTAATGCAGATTCACGCCACTGTAATTCTGTTTAAGATGGCAAATAATTTATCAATTTAGACTTTATAATTTAAGAAACAGGGTTTCATTAGTTCAAAACTTCTAATGTTCTTGATCAATGTATGTGTTTGTATAAGTGGGACGATGTGCATATATACATGCATAAACAATCTATCTATCTATCTATCTATCTATCCACCTATCTGTCTGTTTTTCTTCTAAGATTGATATCAACTCTTTGAGATATTTCCTATTTTCAGAAATAGTGAAGCCAGAAAAATTTAAGTGCCTACAAATGATAAACACATTGCATATACTGGAATATCTTTTATAATTCATACCTTATGAGATTGTGTACTCACTTATCTGAATATTAGAATAAGTATTTTATTCTACATACAAATGTTTACCTTTTGTCATTTTTACTTCTTTTCTATCCTGTAACAAGTTGCTACCTGACATTGTATACAATTCAGATAGCACCCATACTAATATCCAGCTAAATGATTTTTAATGCATGTAAGTGAGACACATTTCAGTATCACGTTCCTGATAATTATTAATTGTTTCTAATGAATTACAATTATTTTTCAGTAACATGTATATATTTTACTCCCCTAACACCTGAAAACAAATTAAAATGTCAGTAAATCAGATAGTTGTGTAAGTAGAATTGGTCTACTTACAGAAAGTCACATTTCCTTCTTTCCAAATCTTTCAAGAAGCATGAAAATCTAAGCACTTTATAAAACTTTTCTTAATAATTTCATTAGCCAGATGAGCATTAAGACATTTAGTTTCTTACTTAAATCTCTTTGATACTGGTCTAAATCACAAGTGCCATACTCATTGAAAGACCAATTCTTCCAGTGCCTTTGCTGATAAGCTTTTATATGAAAATTAAGGGCTGGGAAGATAACACAGTGGCATAAGCACCTGCCTGGCAAGTACAAGGTCCTGAGTTGAATTCAAGGTACCACATGGCACACCAACCCAGGAGCCAGGTGTAAGGGCAAACACCTATGACACCAGCACTGGGAAGTCTGAGACTAGAAGATTACTATGAGTCTCAACCGCACAGCAAGACACTGTATCAAGCCAAAAACAGGAAGGTAGGAGCGAAGGAAGGAAGGAAGGAAGGAAGGAAGGAAGGAAGGAAGGAGGGAGGGAGGGAGGGAGGAAGGAAGGAAGGAGGAAGGAAGGAAGGAAGGAAGGAAGGAGGAAGGAAGGGAGGAAGGAAGGAAGGAAGGAAAGAAGGAAGGAGGGAAGGAAGGAAGGAAGGAAAATTAACATGATATCGACTGACAAAAATTCTCAGAAATTTTATGTAATAAACAGAATAAAATTTTCTTGACCTTCTTTCATAACTGTACCGTTTTCTGACTGTTCATTCAATTACTTTCACAGAAGTTAATGAATTGGGAAATCTTCTCTGAGAACAAATATGGCCTATTGTACAAGAGTTCTTTCTGAATTTATTCATTGGAACTTGAATATATATACTACTATAGTTAATGGTCATTTCTCTTTAAATGCTTTCTTATTTTTCTATATACTTTTTAACTAATCAGTAATAATTAATGGACAATATTTAAATCATATTCTCGTCATATGTTGGTTAGTAAAGATTGATTTGGTTTGCAATATGTATGAAGTCAAAGAATGAAGGCAATAATCAAAAGAATTTATGCTCATTGTAAGAATTTGTTATATCTGTACAATAGCAGAGACAAAGATTTTGTGGTTATAATTGTTTTCTTTCCCTCTTCTTCTAGCTGGCCTGATTATTTGTCTTTATATTCAGCTGGCTAATATAGTGTATTTCAAGTTAGGCTAGACAAAATGTGGCAATTCCAACAAGTTCAATACAAAAACTGAAGTATCTATTTAGGTTGAAGTGATTTTTTGGAGATAGATTCTGAATATACTTAAGGCTGACCTTGAACTTACTATGTAGCACAGGCTGGTCTTCACCTCACTGTAGTCCTCCTGTTTCAAACACAAAGCATGGAGTTCCAGCTGTGTGCCACAATGCTTGGTTTAGAGCTGAAGTAATTTAAGTGTGTTAACAATTAGAGTTCTAAAAATTTTCAAGGAGCACTTTAATACTTATTAATATTTTATAATTCCATATTTCAGTTGCATTTGACAAAAATCAGATACATTAACCAAGTAACTAACATTGTATTATAATTTTAAATATCTTACATGAAATAAAAATATTTTCTTTATGCAGTTTTTTTTTGTACAGGGTCTCACTAGGCAGCTTGCACTCCTAGTTATCCTCCTGTTTTTAGCCTCCTCAGCACTGTAATTATAAGCATGCACTACCATACCACTACTCAATGGCCTGCTCAGCAACTGTGGGAGCAGGGCCAGCATGAAATATGGTGCCAAGGATGGAACCCTGGCCCCTGTGCTTGCCTAAGCAAGCACTTAGTCTGCAAGCTATCTTCCCAGCCCAAAATGAAACTATCTTATGTGAAAGATAAGTTAGTAACCAAATTTCTCAATATGATTATAGCTGGATTTTGGAAAGACTTAAAAGTAGACGGAAAAGCGTGAAATATTGTCTGCCTTATTTATTCCATCTTATGTCCCTCCTCTTGTCTCATAGTTAATAAGCTGCTGTTTCTTCAAATGGCAAAAAATAGGACTACTGACACTTTTTTGAATCACATAATTCATAAATCTCACTGTAGAATATGTTAAGCCTTGGGATTTTACAACTGGAGAGGAGAAAATTTCCTGAGTTCCAAATAGTAAGTCCTCAATAATTAAGGGGATTTATAGAACCATGACATTAGTCGTAACTGTTTGTATGTATGTGTGTGCATTTATACAAGGTTGATTTCCACACTTGTGGGCTTATCACCTAACTGCAGTTAAAAATTTTATCTTTACTGTGCAGATTAACTTTTCCCACTTATTGATCCATAACAGTTTAAGATTAAAATAAAACATCAAGCACATAAATATAAGGATATATAGACTAATTTTCAACAGGAGTAAAGGCAGAAAGATAATGTTGTGTCAAATGTTCTTAGTGCAGAAAGTCATTTATTAAAGCAATGAAGTTAACTTGACATGATAACTCTAATATATATATATTTATTATATATTATATATGTTGCATATAATGTGTAATATTTATATATTATATATAAATCAATTTAGTACAGGGCCTACACAGTCTCATTACAATGATCAGACACATAATGATCCTCCTGTTTTCAGCCTCCCAAGCGCTGCATTATAGGTGCGTGCCACCACACCCATTCTCAATCAATATCTCAGCACAGCTCTGAGGTGGGACAGGCCTGGCATGCCTGGGATGGAACCTAAGCACATGCTTTAGAGCACTGAGCTATTTGACCAGCCCTATCGAATTGACTTTTATACCTTCATTTATCTTAACATTCTTTAAATGGTCATCTAAATATCTGATAATATGCAACTCCCCCCAGAAATCTTCTGTGTTTTTTGACTGTAAGAACAAATCAAGATTTCTTTTTTTTTTAAAATCTATTCCTTATTTTATTCTTTTTTTAATTTAATATTTTCATTGTCTAAATTTAACAATGGCAATACTACACATTTTCATCATCAGATCAATTCAGATTAATACATATAGGTATATAAGATTGATCAAACAACCAAACAACCCTTTCAAGTCAACATTACTTTTTTTTTTCTTTTCCCCTTTCTTTATTTTGAAAGTTGACATATTGCATATTGTCCTCACAATTGTTCCACAGAGTACAGTGTGTGGGCATGACTCACCTCTCCATTGATGTTGCTCAGAAAAAAAAAAAATTAAAAAAGGAAAAGAATATACTTCTCTTTGGACTAAGAGGAAGCAGATACATACACAGTCAAATGCTCTGCAATTGCGGTGGGCCACCAGTGAAGCCTGTAATGTTGGAGGCCATTGAATCCAAGCCTCCCAAAGCTCATAATAAACCCCACAACACGTTAAGAATTTCGGCATTCTCAGAATCTCATCCTTTGACACTTTACTCAACCAATTACCCAGTGACCTTGCCAAATTTTGTTGCAAGGACCTTCTAAAAAGACATTCTCTTCCTAGAGTTAAGAAACTATATATGAGTTGATGGACAAGAGTCTTGTTAGTTTCATGGCATCAGTGTAATTCTAGACCATAATTTTAGACCTCCTTTTAGTCCATAAATGCACTTAATAGTCTCAGTATGTATGAGAAAAACACATCAAATTAATATCCAAGATCACTCTCTACTTGAGACTGTTCATTCTCTCTATTATATGTGAATTCTTTTTTATTTTTAATTTTATTTATTCATTTATCTGTATTTTGGTGGATGGAAGGGTCTACAGGGTGTTCAGGATCTCACTACTAGATCAGACCTGTAGTGACCCCAAGAGCTAGGATTACAGGCATGTACCACCATGCCCAGGCTCAATTGCCCTCTCAGTGTGCCCTGGGGTCAGAGCAGGCACAAGCAGGCCTCCAGATCAAATCTCTGGCCCCTGTACATGCTTTCAGGTGCTTTAATCCACTGAACTAATTGGCTGGCCCTGAATTCTTCTTCCTTTAAAAAATATTAGGCTAGAAGTAGCACACATCTAAAGGACTAGAATGACAGGCATCCCAGGCATAGTTTTAGTGTTACACATTGCTATCCTCAGTGTGATAAACCTTTAGAAGTTATTAGGACCGTTATCTGATTCATGCTGTGCACGGTTTTGCTCCTGTCATTTTCTTATGTTTTCTGCTTGCAGTCATCTCGTTGTTTAACCTTTAACTCTTTGATTTCCATTCAGCAGTTACTGCTATACTGTCTTTCAAGTAAGTGGTTGGTTTACAAGGGAAAAAATAGTATTAAATGAGAGTAAGAAATTGGGAAAAATACTGAAGGATTGACAGGCTACAATTTTGTATGTGCTTATTTTCTAAATATCTGTTTAAAAATGTGTAACTGCTTTTATCACATTTTATACAGATTTATTAGGATATCAATTATTGATACCAATTCCAAGTTAAATCTAAGATGTTTGATACTCAGACAGTGATGTTAAGCTCAAGTATCTATGTTGTAGAGTAATAGTATCATTAAGTTTTTCTTCTGGAGGGTTAATAATGTAAGTTGACAGACAAAAAATTGGAGAAAAAGAAGGGCTACTAGGATAGCCAATATTTTGACTGTAGCCCTTCAAGGTCAGTGAGGACTCAGGACCTAAGGGAGCCTGTGTTGTAACACGCTATAACTCAGTGGTTTCCCAAATTTTCTGTTCAAGCAAATTATGGGGCTACAGAAGAAAGGGACTTAAGGTATACTGTGTACCTAAGAAGAGTCAGCTAGAGAGAAAACATTCTCTCAGGCTTTCACAGAGAGCAAACTCATCAAGCAACGGATGTGAATCATCCAGATGGCTGACACTGACAACATTTCTACAAAGCACTGTACATAGGTCCAAAGTAAATCCTGAGGGGATTTGACGGACCTTAGTAGATACAATAGTACCATGATTTGTTATATCGGTCTTGCTTTAACTTGCCCTTAACCACATCACAAAAAAGTTCAACCATGAATCATAAAGTGTAAAGCTAGATTAGTATGCTGAGCTGTAAAAGACTTATATCAACAGCTTCCATAATTGCCAGTTTTGCCAATAGCCCACTGTGATTATGGAGCAGTGGATTATGTATACATCTACTTTCTCTTAGGTCAATGAGCAGAAAATATTTTTCTGTACCAATAGTGACTAGAATAATTATCACATCTACACCCTGTGCTCTGTATAACTACTAGGAGGACAACAATATGTATTGTATCAAACACTGGAAGTGTACTACTAATGTGTTTTGAATGTGTCACATTATTATTTCTTATTAAATGCAATAAAAATATTAAGTTGCACCCCCTAATAGTTAAATACAGTTTTCAACACTCTCATTTCAGCCAGAGGAAGATTAATAATAATAAAAAAAAAGTCCAGTCATGACTTTGGATTTCCTAAATCGAGAGCCTTATGAATTTATGATTTTCTTCTTTTCCATGACACTGCACTACGTGACCTAAACTCACAAGAGAATATAGCTGCATGAAGCGCAGGATTAAAGTACTGAGGTTCAATGCACAGCACAGACTCCTGTGTGCAGCCTTATTTCTCCTGGTCTCACGTCACTAACTGGCATGGAAGAGGCTGCTTAATCAGCAGGGCCAAAAGAATAATGAAGTAATAATGAGATGTGCCCAGCAAGGACAGAGCAATAAATACTTGTTTTCTTTTGTTGACCTTCAAAACTACTAATTCTGTTATTATATTAAAATCAAACAGAAGATTACTCTAAGTAAGGCCATTGTTTCAAGCTCTATTTCTTTTTCTTTCTTTCTCTGTCTTTCTTTTATTCTTTTTTCTTTCATTCTCTTCCTTTCTTTGTTTTCTTCCTCTCTCTCTCTCTCTCTCTCTCTCTCTCTCTCTCTCTCTCTCTCTTCCAGCTAGGGTTCATTCTCTTTGGAGCTGTGGGCAGGTCATAAGACATGTTAGCCAGAGTCAGTATATATTTGTTTACACTGGCAAGCATATTGGAAATTCACCCACAACCTGAATGCCACATGGTCTACACTGTCACTATGGACCCTTTCAATAAAACATGAGAATATCAAGGAATGCTTTCTTTTTTTCTTTGTGACTAAGGATGGATAATTGTTGATAGAACTAAAATAGTGGAAGAAAACCAAAAAGCAAGGATCATAACAGAATCAGGTAGATCTGATATGAAGGCTAGTCATGCCCACTAAGTCAAGAGTTTTTAAAACTTAAAATGTAAAGACAAGTATAAACAGTTCCATAATTAGATCATTTAGGGTCAACCAATAAATAAAAGATGGTTATATTTATTATCTGAACTTCCATCACTGTTGTAGTTCTTATACTGTTCCTTCACGATGTATTTGCTTCTTGTTTAAAAAATATTACCTTGAAAGCCTCAAGACTTAAATACTTTAGTGCTGTGTGTTAATTCAAAGTATAAAGATGATTATTTTGTGAATGATGCCCAAGAACAGCAGTGGTCTCTAGGCAATGCTCCAAATGATCTTTACACTTCATCAAAGTGACTTTGTTAAGAAATTTTCTCTTTCATAGAAACAACAATTGAAACAATTAATTACCTTCAATTTTAATTAAAGGATGATCTCATTTAGCTCTGATTAAATTACAATGGGTAGATAAATCCAGACAGCAATTCCAGCTAATTTAATTATTTCTTGCCACTCTGAATGACAAATTGTGGGGCACTTGTGTTTTTCCTGAACAAGATTTTATGTACTTTTCTTGAATACATGTATGTCAATAACAGCAAACTACAATGGATGATCTGTTATATTCCTTTTCCATTTATATTCATGAAATGATATTAGTATAAATTGTAAAAATTATCTATCTACTCTATTGAAAAACATAAAAATGTCACAAAAGATTTGAAGTTAATTTTTATGAGAAATAAATATAAACATCATTTTGAGGTAATAAAGATTGATTTCTTCATACAGCGTTTGTCCTTCCTCCCACTACCTTTTTTATTACTGGGAGAAGATTGATTTTAAGCTTTTCAGGTCAGTGTGGAGATTCTGTGTTCCTTGTCTTTTCCTCCTTTTTACTCTGTTGTTGATTCTCTCAAGTCTATGAGACTTGAATTTCAAATGAGTAAAATCAATGATTCAACTTTAAAATTTTCAAATTTGTAAGGGACGTATTATATAATGCCAGAGATTAGACGCAGTTACAGAACTAGCAAGTTAGAGAATATCATTGAGAGTAGTAATTTCTTAACCCCCAAGGCCAGGACTAGACATTCTAAGTCTAGAGAGATATTCGCTATAAAACAGAAGACACTAGTATTTCAGTAATTGCTCAGCAGGAGAAAGATACTAGAGTTCAGTCTGATGAAACAAATAAAAAAAAAAAAAAAAAACGTGGGAAATTTGAAGCTTCATGTGTTTGCTCATTGATCAATTGACCAAATCCAAAGAAATGGTGCACTTTCTCCAGTTTTGTGACTGGCAGCAGCTTTACAACTTTGAGCACGATATCACTGAAGTTAAGGCCCCATTCCCACACAGCATTCAGGAGTTGAGGATATGGTCGTGTCTGAATGTGGGCAACTCAAGCAGATGCTTTACAGGTCCTTGAGAAAGATCAGAGTCATGCATCTGTTGAGGTTTTAGAGAAAATGTGTATATTTTTCAAAGCAAAAGAGGAAAAGACTCACAATTTTAACATTCTGAAATAGAAGTTCTAAGAAAAGGGACATAGAGCTGGGTTAGGAGGGAACATAGAAAGTTTCATCATTTCACAGGAAATGTCCAAGTGTCTTGATTGCAGGTCAGGGCCGAGTTTCCTGCATCCTTTGCCAGCCATTTCTCAAGTTCTTTACCAAGGTGACTGCTCCACCTCTAGCATAAATCTACATTTGGGATGGGAGGAGGGAATGTGCAAAGGGTCCAGGGCAGAGCCTGAGTTGGACTTGACCCCCTTGAAGAATCTTATTAAACCCGGTCTACCAAGGTCAACACAAAATACTGTGGATATTTCTGAGCCTTACAGACTCTTATGTTAAGAAGAGCTAGAAATGCTCATCTTGATTGTTTTCAACACCAGCATATTTCTACTCTAACACATCGGTTTATATACTGTTAAAATAATTAAAATTTATTTAATATATTAAGAAAATACTAAAATGACTGGATGGTAATCTTTAAAAATCAAATAGTGTGTTATCTCAAGGATAATGAGAAAGTCTATTTTTGTATCTCCTTTTCATATGTTATTAAAACTTGGGTTAAAGGCCAGCCTGGAAGCTTTTTGCTTGCTTTCTATGCTTTTGTTCTACACCTTTCCCACTTTCTTACATCCTTAGCCTTTCAGATTCAAAAAGCTTTACTTCACAATTGAACACCATGAAACATCTTCTGATACCATTGTTAGGTTTGCTTTTGGGTTGCATTTTTCTTTAGGGGGACATAGTTTTATTTCCTTTCTTATCTTCCCAAGTACTGTGATTTTTTCAAAGATATTTTTGGAACAGAGGTGATATGAAACGGAAAATAAATGTCTTTCTGTGTAATTATAATAAATTTCTCAAGATTTGGCCCTAAATGGTCTTCTTCTGTTAGGTTTCTTTTGATGTAATGGATACTTGAGATAATGAAACTTAGAGAAAAAGGTTGTTTGGGTTCACACTGTTACACATTATCACTTTTTACAGATTATAATTCTTACTTGACTGGTGTTACTGCTGTCAGGTTTTTAGTGAGGCAGTACATCATAAATGGAGCAAAGCCACTGGGATCCTGGCCAGGAAACAAGAGGGATATGAGAGTGCCGGGGTTTCACATGCCCCTTTGACAGCATGTTCCTGGTGACCTTGAGTTCTTACACTGCTTCACACTTCTGAAAGACTCATCTATTTCCCAGAAGTTCTACCTGAGGACAAAAACTTTCAAACATGGTTCCTTGAGGAGGTATTGCAATAACACCACCTGCCTCCTAGACATTTTGCTGGAATAGGCAACCATCATTATGGGGTGAATTGACATGCAAGATTTTCTATTTTGATTTTCATAGGAGAAAGACTTTTTTTTTTTTGCTTCCATCAAATGATTTAGAATTCGTGAGTTAAATGCTTTATATGACATTGACACAATAGTGTTGTTTTCATCGTATTGCTATGTCCCATGGAACTTTCTAAGTTCCCAGGGGAAAGGATGGCAAGAAATAAAGAAATAAAGAAACAAAGAAATAAAGGATACAGAAAGCTGAGGTCTACAGGAGTCTTCTCTGTGGCTGAGAGGAAAGGAACGGCTTCACCAACATAGCGGCATTTATTTATACACTCAAGAGGTTGATGTCACTTTTAATGCTTCTGCCTAGCAGCTCTGTAGGGCTTAAGAGAGCAACACTTGTTCTCAGAGCTGGAACCACTTGTTCTCAAGATTTACCTCTGGAGCTCTTTTACTCAGATCAGCCTTGCCTCACTCTGGAATGTGTAATCAATTTCCAGCTTCTGCCACTCTCTACATAAGATGTCAAAATATTGAGATTAAATTAGACTTTGTGACTGAGTGGTATGGAAAAACTTCCATCTACGTTTCCTACATTGCTGTATTGAGCTGTGTGACCTATGTCCATGTGACATCCACACATTCATGTGTGGCACACATATTTACAATGTGAGAAAAACAGAAATATGCTGCAAATATAGATGAGATTCTCTAAAGAATGAAGAGCACTAGATAGATTTCCTTGTGCGATGGTGCTGAAAACATCAACATGCACATCTGCTTCCTTGCTTTGCAGTGGTGATAGTTCGGAGCAGAATGGCACAATCCGCATGCCATCCGCAACACTGAGAAGTCATTGAAGCAGCTACAAGGCAAATCCTAGAAGCAGCACAGTTATGAGGGAGAAACATTGTAAAACAGGAACACATTGTGCAAGGAAGCTGAGAAGGAGACAGAATTTAACAGTTTCATCCCCTGCATTACACGCTGTGCAGGTCTGCCCCAGGATGCGCTGAGCTGGCCACTGAGATTGGGCATGGTAGTGCAAGCCTGTAATCCCAGCACTAGGGAGGCTGAAAACAGGAGGATTACGATCAGTCAAATACATGAAAAAAAAGTTTTACAGTTTCCAGAGTGCCAATGGACTTGCCTTATAGACTTATAGATTTATAAATCACTGATATACATATATATATATATATATATATATATATATATATCATCCATGATAGAAATTACAATCTAGAAACTAATGCAGCTGTCAACTTATTATGCACCTTATGATTTCCATTCTGACATGCAGTAAGAGATTCATTATATTTTTCTGTGCCTCTACTGATGTATACGTAGGCAGAAGTTATGCTAGTCTGGATCATAATTATCAACAGTAGTAGCAGAAATCTGAACACATAACTTATTTAATCACTAAAACAATTTTTACTATTAGGTAAGTTATATATATTTTAAGGCATTTTATTTAAGAAATGTTTTTAGTTTTACCTAAAAGTCATAAAATCAGTTTATGGAATTATCAGTCTAGCGTATGTCACTTGATTGCAGGACAAATGTTTTATTTTTTTAAGCAGCATTGCATGATTCCAAGCAAGATGACCGTCATCACTCCACTTCATTCATATTCTTTGTTGAGCACAACATATACGGGGATGTTTTCAGTAAAGCATTCTTCATATCGTGTAGTTTTTTCAGCAACATTGTATCTTACATATATTCATATATCTGTAATATATACTGATGAATATATATTTCTTAGCGGTCCGTTGTTGTACTCGAGGGAAATAATACAAGACGATTAATAAGATTATTTCACCATAAACTTCCAAAGAGTCATATACAAACGTACAGGAAATCTGTTCACACACTAAAGACAAAATCATCCAGATGAGGGCCTGGATCCACAGCAAAGTCCTATAATACTCCAGCAAAAGACCTAGAGTCCATAACAATACCTGCCACAAATACAGTTAAAGCCTAGCGTCTATGACAATGTCTCACTCAGTCTATTTCATGGATTTGCACTGGGAAGTCCAAAAAAGGTCGGTGATGGATGTTAGATAGTTTGCGCCAGCAGGATGAAGGGTCTGTGCTAGCATTCTGAAGGAACTACACTGGAGCCAGGAAGCAACACTGAATGTAAGAACCTGTGGCTCCTCAAAACTTTATGCAGCCAACCTCAGCAGTAGTAATCCTGAGCCCCTCTGACATTGAGAACAGCCAAGTTATTATCAGGAAAGCCAACATGACAAACTTCTCCAGGATACTGAGCTGCGTACCACATTTCCTTGCAGAACCAGGAAGCGATACTCAAAGTACGGACGAACACTCCCCAAGAGAAACAGTGATGATGAGGTCCTGTGTTCCTCTGAGACTAACAGCTGAATTTATCAGCAAAGCCAACATGATAAGCTCCTCCGGGAGAGTGAACAGCTTCCCAAAAACTTTTCTTTCTCTCCATTCCTTTTATTTTGTGGCAACCATTATCTCTTATACCCAGAGAAATGCTAGTTCAGGTCAACCGAGTGCTACAATTTCAGCACTACTGTCATTCAACCACATGCATCTATGTTGAGGTAGATGAACTTCAGATAAAATCTAGACAGCAGCAGTGTATTATGAACACAAGTAGATAAAGGCACATATACATCCTATGTATCCTACTGTATTGCAGGTGGCCCTACACTTACAATAGGATTACAATCCCATAAACTCATAAGTGGTTCAAAACGCATTTGAAGCATCTAACCTATCAAAACTCACAGCTGAGCAACACAGTCAACTGTGGAGGATTTTTTTTTTATCTGTTTAGCCTCATGATCTTGTCACTGAATTTAGAGATGTGTGTTGCTCCTAGTCTTTGACATCATGAAAGGGAATCACGTGCATATCATTAGCCTAAATAAAGATCAATGCTCAAATTTTGGAGTATAATTTCTACTGCATATGCATCACTTTTGCAGTATAATATGGTCAAAATTATAAATTGAGACACAGTCAGGTACTGTGTGACTTTCAGTTAGATTTTCACCTCCATCGCTTTACTGAGGAATCTATTTCAAGAACACTAAGAAAAGCAAGATAGTGCAACACACATAGCAGCATTTTTGAGTGTCAAGATACTTTTATTGCCCTTAAAATATGTCAGCTAAATCAAAATTGTAAAAGGTGATGAAAGAAGGGAGGGAATCAGAGGAGGATGTTTTTATAAAAATGCACAGAAACCTGGACATTATTGTATATATGCAAATATGGTTGTATATGTAACATATACGCATATTTCTGAAGTCAGTATATAGCAGAGGAAAACAAAATTAAGATATACTAGAAAATATGTGTATGAATAATACCTTGAAAACTAATGGAGAACAGAAGTATGATTTACAGTAAAGGAAAGGATAAATATTCTGTATTGGAATGTAGGTAGTCAGTATAAAGACTTCCATGAAAAGCATTAGTTTCTGTAGACTGATGTGTGAGTTTAAGATAAACTTAACGAAAATGCAAACAAATTATTTCCCCTAATTTATTTCTCCAGATTGACCACACTTGCCTCTAAACCACACTAAGTCTCTTCTACAAGATGGTCTTTTTTCTTATAGAGTTTTACACAGGCACTTCTGAGATTCCATTTTATCATGCCAGCTTTTTCTCCTTAGTCAGACTGGCTGTTTTCCTTGGCATGCTGTCCGCTAAGGACTGGATATCCCAGAGCTTCTGCGACTGCCCTCTCCTGCTTGGTATCTGCATCTACTTCTTGATTCCACTTAGTGGGCTTCCCCAATCAAGTCATCAAGCCCCAGCTCTATGCCTGATATGAACATCAAATCTCCAAATGTCTTTGAGAAATCTCCTTTCATAAATTAATTTTTGTTACCTCAAATGCAACACATTTGAATTTTTAAAATTTTTTAAAAAACATTTGAAATTTAACTTTCTACCAATTCTTAAATATTTATGCCTTATTTTCATAATTTTGGCTGTCTTGATCTCACCAATCTCAGCAATTGCTGTTGCCAGCTACTAAATTTTCAAGGAACAAAACAGACTCATCCATGTAATATTGTAAAATATTTGAATATTTTGGACTTATATAATCTCACATTGTGCACTTATCTTATTCTATATCCATTGCATTCTCAGATGCTCTTGCTCTCTACCCAGGCAGATAAGGCCTAATGCCTGATCTACAAATTCTATAATTTCTAATTTATCTCCTCATTCTCTTGGTTTCATTAATATATTCTGTTTTTTTCAGAAGTTAAACGAACATCATTTTAAAATCAAAAGCCCTGGGTATCACAAATCAGCTGGAGGGAATTAATTGTTCTGCCACGAAGAAATAAAAATCATAAACTTATATTTTCATTATTTTTTTGGTGGGAGTGTACTAGGACTCAAAATCAAAAGCTTGCCCTTGCCAGACAAGCACTCCTACCACTGAGCAGCAGCCTTAGTTCAAACTGCAGAGACTTAGTGAGACCCAATTTGCAACTGATTCTTTCTGCTAGGGAGACATAGTTTATAGTTCATGTTCACACAGATGCCTGCCTTGGAAGTGCAAGGTCCTGAGTTTGAGCCCTGGTTCCACAAAATAGGAGAAAAAATATATTTCATGAATATATATGTATATTTCACAAATATATATATTTCCATATATATTTAAAAAATATATATATATAATATATATTTAATTTCACGCTCAAAAATGTAGGAAGATTTGCAGCATTCAGAACTCAGGGTAAAAGAAGACTCAAAGAAATCAGCAAAATATTGTGCATGTATCTTTTGCTGGTGACATTTTCCAAATTCTAAATGAATGTTTTTATTGTCGGTCATAGAAGAAGCAACTTTTAAGCTGCTCTGATACTGTCTTTGATAGCTATAGAACTAAAAGTCTGAGTAAATGAAAAGAAAGAGCTCTGGTGAGTGGCTGATATTTAGTGAGATCCTCAAGTAGAGAAATTTAGGAGTGATGGCAGGTAGTGGATTAACACTGCTCTTTTTTTTTTTTTCCCCAGAGGTTTACACATGTCAGAAAGATGAACTTAAATCTTGTAGTGAAAGGGAACCTCATCCATCATCTCTCTATATATGTATATTTTTAAATATAAAGTCTGTGTTGGTGACTTTCTTTGCCACTGGGATGCAGTGCTAGACACCCACAGTTTAAAAGGCAGAATTGCTTTGGTTGCTGTCTTGGTTGATAGCCACCTGACTCCCAGGCAGCAAGGACATGACGTAAGGTCCTTTCCATCACGTCAAGATGCTCACCGGAAGCATCTAGGAAGCAGAGAGCACAGAGGAGCAGGACAGGAACACGTGCACTCTTCCAGGTCACATGCTGGAGAGAGGCCTTTGCAGCCCAGCCACATTGCAGAACATGAGAATTTGGGACACATTTTAGACTAAAATCATAAAATGTCCTTTATTCTGTGCACTTTTTTAAGCATGCCAGGAAATAACGTTCACTTTATGGAAACCAACAACTAAAACTAAGAGATAGGATGAGACTTCTAAGTGATATTGATGCAAGAGTTATCAGAAAATGACGTTGAAGTCGCTGCAATCAGCATTTTTAGCTAAAGAAAGACTGGTGGCTACTATAGGTGATTGAAGTTTACAAAATGGAACTAAAAGGAATTTCTAAGGCTGACATATAAGGTAAAAAAATTAGCTGCTGAGTTTAACAATAGAGAACCATAGCAGTGTGTAATATTTAGAACTGAATGCAGACAGTGGAGACTACCGTGATCACATATGAAGAAGCTCAAAGTTGAATAATACAGAAATAAATACTAGAGAATTAGAAGACACATAGAAGGGGAGTCTTGGAAGGAAGACAATGTAGTAACACCAACATTCAAAGGAATATGGGTTAAAAATGTTTTAATCTACAGTAAAGGCCTCAAATCTCAAGGCACACATATAATTACATACTTTAATATTTTATATATTAAAAAGTATGCATATAAATACTTTGTACAAAGCATCGTGATCATATATGTACACACATGCACTTAGTAAAATAATTTAAAGTTATTGATTCCTACTCTGTCTTGTTTTCTTCTTTGTGTAGCACACTGCCCCATAGAACAACTTGGAAATATTTATTGACTTATTGACTTCTGGGTTAAAGGGCAAGTCATACTATGACAAGGATATTATTCTCTTTGTGAACTTCATGACTACACTAAAACAAAAACAAAAGCATCAGGGTTTTGCCTTCAGTGAGTGTTCATTTAATATTTTTAAGTGAGCAAATGTTATATGCGTATAACTTCTTTGAGAATTGAAAATAATGTTCAGTATTTTAATGATTTTTCAAAAGACTTTTAAGGTATTAATGTTTTTGGTATATGAATACCCCAGATAATACTGGCTTCATTATACTGATGACCAATTTAAAATTCATAGAGTCTGTGGCTAGCCTGAAGTCATGTAGCTTATACATTGTAGGCCATAACTGGATATCCATTCTGAGTTATTAAAGGTACAAATTCTTAATAACAACAAAAATTGCATTAAACAACCTGATGACTTTTGTCATGACTACATGAAAATACACTTTAGTTAACCTGAAAAGAAAGCAATAATTTCTACCTCCTTTTAGAGACCAAGCTGACTCAAACACCAAGGAAGGAAGCATGTGCACTGGATTAGATGACCCTAAAGAGATAAAACAGCATTTAATTTCAAGAGATTAGAAGCAAGCTATTACCACTGCAATTTTACTCTTGTATCCTAGCCTCAAACTTTAAGTCACTTTATATGACCTGAATTAAGCTAATTAACTAGCTATGTATCTTCTTTTACTTGAACGGAAAGTTTCCTACCCTCCTCAGAATATAGAAACATCCCATTAAATCTAATAGGTCACTGCAATGAGGAAAATCAGGTTGTTACGGTAGATAAAAATTAGATAAAACATATTTTCTAATTATCTTTTGAATAAGAATTATCTGCTATAAAAGGAATCTTTTCTGGAAACTGCAAGCATCATAAATTCCCAAGAGACATTACACGGAGCTTCTACTGGAAGACATGAGCTCTTTCATAATTATTCATGCTATGGTCACAAGTTAGACACCATGACTGGGAAGACAACATACGCAAGTTTGACCCAGAACAAATGAGCATTGTTTTTGGAAGCAACCTTTCTTCATCATTAAAATTCATCTTTGTTTCATTAGACCCTAAGCCACTTGCAGTTATTAATATGCAATTATAATTTTATGAGATTTGAAGCCTAGAATTAATCGTCATTTTAATATTTGATTTCATCTTCATATTTTTTTTTTTTTTGTCTTTTTGAGACAGGGTCTCGCTATGCAGTTTTGGCTGGCCTTGAGCTCACTTTTGTAGCTCAGGCTGGTCTCGAACTCGCACCAATCCTCCTGCCTCAGCCTCCTGAGTGCTGGGATTACAGGCGTGCGCCACCACGCCCGGCTTCATCTTCATATTTTATATTATAAATATATTATTGCAGCTTTTCCTCTGGGAATCTGGAATATGATGTCATGTAATGACATGACAAGTATCGATGTCAAAATCAAAGCGCCAGGATGATGTTAAATTAGTTCAATATTTACAGAAATATCAGTGTGAATGATGTGAGAGTCATTGTTTTTAACCAACAAGAGAGCTTAGCCTTAGATTTTATGCTCTTGCGATCCTCCTCATTATAGTTGGAATGTGATTTAGAGGGCAATCAAGGAGCATCCAAGAAATGCATGTAATTGAGGAACAGAAACAGATTTCAGGAATACAAGGTTTAATTGATGTCCTGAGGATCTAGAACAGCTGGAGGCCTTCCTTCATTATGTTGCCCCGTCTCACCATGGGAGCAGAGTCTGAGAAGCTCTCTCCAGCTACAGAAACACCCACTGCCTCCTTTCCTCATTGTAACGATAACTATTATTTCCCAGTTATGTACTCAGGCTTTATGAATAATAATCAATGCCTAAAAGAAGTGGGAATTCTTTGGAGAAGCCAGGAGATTTTTATAGCATTTACATTGAATTGCTTCTCAAATTTAAAAAAAAAAAAAAAACACTGATGTGCCTCCTGAACTGAAAAACTTCAGCCGCCATGGGCAGTCTACCCCCAAATTAACTGTAGATTAGTTTATTCTTTATGTGAGCTGATATTCAAATTATCATCACCTAGATTGTCATATGGGATCAGTAAGAACAGATGAGGAATCAGGCAAGGCACCTCTCCACATTTAATAAGTGTGTAAAATCACCTGAGAAATCATACAAAAAGAACGTACATACAATAAAAGCAGGCCTAGGCAGAACAAAAGCAATCCAGGTTGTAATAGACTTTACAAATTCGGAGCCAAATGTATCACTTTTGAGTAATAAGTGAATTATTATGAGAGTAGTCACAATAGTTTCAAATTTTTGTCATTGCTAATTAATACCTAAGAGAAACATGGATATTTAGTTTATATTCCTAGACTTATCTGCAGCATGAATTTATAACAATTATTGATTATTCAGAAAACACATTTTTTTATGTATTTGGTACAGGGTCTCACTACACAGCTTGAGCCCGTAGAGATCCTCTTGTTATCAGACCCCCACCACTGGCATTTCAGGTGTGTGCCACCACACTGGGTCTCAGCTGCTGGCTCAGTGTGCCGAGGAGGAGGAAATTGAACCCCTGTCCCTGTGCTTTCCTAAATGGTTGCTTAGTCCATTGAGATATCAGAAAACATAATCAAGGCATTTGAAGCTTTTTACAAAATAAATTGATGCTAATCTAAATGTCTTATGATTTTCCTTAAAGAGAGAACAATTTCAAAACATTTTAAACAACTTTCTATTATATTTAACTACATCAGGGAGTTAATATTTTGTAGTGAAGTGTATGCCATGAGCTGATTTAAACCTCGGACCATAGCCTGTCATCAACTATTTATAATGCACATAATGTGTCAATTATATGTAGCAAATTGCATGTTCTGTTTCAGGTCAGGATTTACTTTCCAGATATTGTTTGTTTAAATAACAAATCCAGGGAGACAAGAGAAAAACAGGTGTAAAATTCTGTTGATGTGATCCCAGAACTGACGACGGTTGTTTTACCTACAAACTTTTGAATATGTAGGAATGTGTAATGGCTCTTTAATTCAACTGTGGGTGTAAATTATTATATTTTCATTTATAAAATTTCAAAAATACAACTATGGCAGAATTATTTGTTGCTAACATTCTCAATTTTCACAGCTAAGGTTTTTCAAATTATTTTGAGTACTGTAAAAATGCAGTATGTTATTCAACTTATAAATGCCCCTTTCTACAGAAAATGAACAGATTTGTGAACTGAGGCAGACTCTGAGTGTCCCACAGGATGATTATGAGCTATATCCCACGTGCCCCAGTGTGAAGGTACAGAGGCTATGCTGGCAACCTATTCAACCATCTGAGAATTTAAGAGGATGGCATGTAGCCTAAGGATGGTGGTGAATCAGGTACATGGCCACTACCCCCACAGAAGCTTTGTTCAGTGACAGCCAGTCACCCACACCAGTAATGTGAAGCTTGCCAAGTCCTACCGTGCCATCCCACTGTAGCAGAAACTTTACTGACCCATGTTCCAATGCTTTCCGCCATGGGGCTGAGCCAAGAGATCATTGGGAGCTTCATAAATGCCAAAATGCAGGAGCAAAAGGCAATCTCCATTATCCAGTCCACACAGAACAAGCCCAAGAGACAAGGACTTAGAAGAATGTGGAAGTCACACACCTGGATTTTCTAAAATGACAGTAACTGAAATAAAGAAACAAGTCCATCAGACTATGGAAGAAATAAAAATTTAAAAAATTCTCAGGTTAAAAATGAAATGACAATAATTGTGGAAGAATTGCTTAGCATAGCTAAAGAACTAGACCAAACTTGTGAGGAAATGGACCTAGTAGATCTTTACAGAGTGCTCCACCCAAAATGAGAGAGTACACATTCTACTCGGATGCACATGAGTTGTTCTGCAAAATAAACTATATGCTTGAGTAAATACAAAAGAATTGGAATTATCCCATGCATATTATCAGACATTGTGCACTGAATCTGAAAATTATTGACTAACCGAAACCACAAAACACCATAAACACATGGAAACTAAATGTCAATCTCTTAAACAAGTGTGTCACCAGTGAAATTGAAAAAGATAGTAAAAAATATTTACAATCGAATGAAAATACAGATACAGTGCTGACGAGATAGCTCAAGGACTAAGTGCCTGCTTAGTCAAGTGCAGGGTGCGGGATTTGATCCCTGATATGACATGATGCACTGGTCCCACCCTTATGTGCACTGAGCTGATCACAAAGACAGAAAAAAAAAGTGAAGTAGTTACAAATGAGAAGGAGGGGGCTCAGTTGTTTAAGCACCTGCTCACGCAAACCAATATAAGTGCAGGGGACTGTGGTTTGATCCCCAGCTCCACACACTGTATGAGACCTGCCCTTAAGGCACGCTGAGCCACACCAGAAAAAAAAAATCCTTCACAAAGAAGGCATGGTAGTAAATGCCTGTAATTCCAGAAGTGGGAAGTCTGAAAACAGGAGAATCATTAAGTTCAAGCTGCATGGTGAGACATTGTACCAAGCACTCTAAAAATAATAATAATATTACAGAAACAACTTACAGTGACCCGTGGGATAGGATACAATGAAAGCTGTCTTAAGAAGGAAATTTATAGTGGTGGTGGTAAATTTGCACATTAGGAAAATAGAATGAGCCCAAATAAACAATCTGCACCTGAAGCTCCCTGTAAAAGAAAAGCAAGTCAAGCCCAAAGCCCAAAGAAGGCAGGGAATTATAAAGATCAGAACAGAATTGATGCTATGGAGACAAAGAAAATAATATCAAGAGTAGATGAATTAAACAGTTGGGATCTTTTAAAAAGAACAATTAGTATTGATAAACCCCCAGCAAATCTAATGAAATAAAGAAAATTAAGAACCCCAAATTCATGCATTAAGGAAAGAAAAGGGCAAAGTCGTCACTACAGTCTCTACAGAAACTAAGATCACCAATACTTCCTTTCAAAACCTTTACTCTCACAGGACGAAAAACAAGAAAGAGGAAATTGACAGTTTCCTAGATACATATGAAATACCAAAGCTGAATTAAGAAGATATACAAATTCTGGATAGCTATATAACAGGAAACTAAATTAAAACCTTAAGCAAAAACTTACCAACAAAGAAAATCCCAAGTCCCAATGGATTTACAGCTGAATTCTATAAGAAATTTCTTTTTTTTCTTCTTCTTCTTCTTCTTCTTCTTCTTCTTCTTCTTCTTCTTCTTCTTCTTCTTCTTCTTCTTCTTCTTCTTCTTCTTCTTCTTCTTCTTCTTCTTCTTCTTCCTCTTCTTCTTCTTCTTCTTCGTTCAGGTGATACAGGGGATAGAACTCGGGACCTTATGGTTCTCAGAGAGGCACTTATGCTACTAAGCTATGTCCCCATCCCATCTTGCATCTTCTAATCTGGTCCACTGATCATCAGGCCTGTCTCTGTGCAGGTACCATGCTGATTTTATAACTGTAGTTTGATAGTATAATTTCAGGTCATAGAATATGATGGCTCTGGTCTTTCCGTTGTTACCTAGGATCGCTTTTAATATTCATCGTTTCTTTTCATTCTCAATGAAATGTAGGAATTTTTTTTAGTTCTGTGAGGTATACCAACGGTATTTTAATCAGGATTGCATTGAATATGTATAACAGTTTTGGTAGTATGGCCATTTCACATTACCTTTTACAATAGCACTACAGAAAATGAAACACTTAGGAATTAACCTAACTAAAGAAGTAAAACATACATTCAATGAAAACTAAGGTACTCTGAAAAAAGAGATCCTAGAGGATTTCAGAAAATGGAAAGATATTCCCTGCTGCTGGATAGGAAGGCCAAACATTGTGAAGATGGCCACACTCCTTAAATTTTTATACAGATTTAAGGCAATCCTTATCAAAATACCATCAACATACCTCACAGACCTGGAGAAGTCATACCTAAAATTTATTTGGAACCAAAAATGACCCAGAATTGCAAGATCCTGGGCAGCAAAGGTAAGGCAGGAGCCATTACAATTCCTGACCTAAAATCATACTACAAAGCTACAGTGATAAAGTTATCATTGTGTTGGTAAAAAAAAGGCCTGAGAATCAGTGCAATAGATTAGGAGATGCAGAAGCAAATACAAACACACTCAGCCACTTTATTTTCGACAAAGGGGCCAAGCACGTTACTGGAAGAAACATCTTTAACAAATGATGCCAGAAAAACTGGCTCTCTACATGCTGAAAACCAAAACATGACCCAGATCTATCACCATGCACTGAACAATGTCAATGTGGATTAAAGATGTAAATATTAAAACAGAAACAGTAAATCTCCTGGAAGAGAACATGGGAAGAAATCTTGAGATATCAGTGTAGGCAAACAGTTCATGGAGAGAAAATCAAAAGCATGTGTAACACTTGAAAGAATCAACAACTGGGACCGCATCTTGCTGAGAGCATTTGCACCTCAAAATAAATTACCAACATAGTTAAAAAACAACCCCTAAATTTTGAAAAAAATATTAGCTAGTAAGCATCCAGACAGAAGTCTTCTATCTAGAATTTATAAAGAACTAAAATCCATTAGGGTCCCAAAATTCAAAGACCCAACCAAGAAATGGCCATCTGAGATGAACACATGCTTTTCAGATGACGAAATACAACATGATATACATGAAGAAATGCTCCACATCACTAGCCATCCATGAAATGCATATTAAAACAACACTTAGATACCATCTCACTGAAGAAAGAATAACTATCATAAAAAGATCAAACAAAAACAAATGTAGGAAAGACTGTACAGGAAAAGGAACCCTTCTCCACTGTTTGTGGGAATGCAGACTGGTGCAACCATAATGGAGAGCAGTGTGGAGACTCCTTAAAAATCTAGAACTGGAAATCCCATTCAATCCAGCTATTCCCCTACTGGGAATTTCTCCGAAGAACTGAAAACATCATCTCATCCTATGTTTATAGCAGCACAACTTGTGATAGCCACATCTTGGAAACAACCAAAATGCCTATTACCTGAAGAATGGTTGAAAAGATGTGGTGTTTTTATACAATAGAATATTAGCTACAAGGAATGATAAACTTTAATCCTTCATATATAAGTGGATGTATCTTGAACATATACTCATAAGTGAAATAAACCAGACCTAAATGTGTGAAAATCATATGGTCTCCCTAGTGTAATAACTTAAAAGAAGAAATAAATATGGAAAGGCCGAACACAATTAAATGGAAATCAAGAACTTAAAGAGTAAACAGTGCAGAGAGAGCAAGCAACAGGGTCAGGAAACACAGCGGGACAAATCCATGCATTTACATATGCAGGTTGAATTAGACAATGGTCCTAAGAATCTCCAACATGTTTTGACACTGAAGATAGCAATGTGTAATACTAAAACCGTGCTTGGAATGTCTGTCATTCTGATACTATAGATTTTTGCTACTTCTACTGTCACTTGAATTATTGCTATACTCTCAGGTAAATGTTTGTTAAAGAATTTAGGTAATAAAAGAAAAAAAGAGAGAACAAAATATGCCATTGGATTGACCTGTTAAAATTTTGTATATGGTTAGATTTCTAAATTACTGTGTAAAAGTGTGCAAATGTTTTTTGTCACATTCTATAGGGATTTATTAAATATCAATGATTGATGGAAAATACCAGTTCTATGTACAGTTAAGGCATTTGAAGTTCAGAAAGACTGTGAAGTTAGGCTCAAGTACCTACATTTTACAGCAATAGTATCATACATTATACAGCAATAGTATCACTAAGATTCTCTTCAGGAGAATCTTAAGTTTTCAGAACAAAAAAGAAAGAAAGAAAGAAAGAAAGAAAGAAAGAAAGAAAGAAAGAAAGAAAGAAAAGAAAAGAAAAGAAAAGAAAAGAAAAGAAAAGAAAAGAAAAGAAAAGAAAAGAAAAGAAAAGAAAAGAAAAGAAAAAGAAGGTCTATAAGGATAGCCAATATATTGCCCTTAGCCCTTCAAGGTCAGTGAGGACTCAGGACATAAACCAACCTGTACTGTAACATCCTACAACTCAGTGGTGTCCCAAATTTTCTGTTGAAGAAGATTATGGGGCACAGAGGAAAGGGACCAACAATGTATAGTATGCCTAAAGAGAGTCACTTAGAGAGAAAACACTCTCTCAGACTTTCACAGAGAAAAAACTGGTCATGACCAATCCAGATGGCTTACACTGACAAAAGTTCTCCAAAATGATGTACATGGTTTAAAATTAAATCCTGGGGGGATTTGATTGACTTTGTCAGATACAAAAGTTACATATTTTGTTACATAGGTCTTGCTTCAACTTGGCCTTAACCACCCAGCAGAGAAGTTTAGCCACGAGGAATATAAAGTAAAGCCATATAGCTATGCTGAGCTGTAAATGGCTGAAATCAACAGCTTCCAACAATGCCAGTTCCATAACACACAACTATTATGGAGTGTTGCACTATGCAAACAACTACTTTATCTTAGCTAAATGAGAAGAAATATTTGTACCAATAACATTTATAAAAGTTATCATGTCTGCATCTTGTACTCTGAATAAGTACTATGAAGACAACAATATGCATTGTATTAATTGTTGCGGCTCTCCTACTAACATACTTTGAAACTGTCTCGTTATTTATTCTTAAAACTAATAAAATTATATGAAAAAGAAATGACCCACAGAGTAAAAAGTAATTTATGATGTGGAAAAATATTATAGCCAACTATCCCTCTGAAAAAGACCTTCTATATAAAATTTATAAAGAATTAAAAATATCAGGCCCCCAAAATTCAAAGTCTCACTCTAAAAATGGACAACTGAAATGAATAAAATCTCATAGGGAGAAAAATAAAATGAAAATAAATATATGACAAAGTGTTCAATGTCACTGGATATTCAAGAAATGATAATTAAAAGGACACTGAGATTCCATCTTATCCCAGGAAAAGTGGCCATCATCTAGAAGTTAATCAATAACAAGTGCTGGTGGGGCTTGAAATAAAAGGAATCCTCTCATGTTGGGAGAGTGAGCACCGGTGCAATGACTTTGGAGACCCCTTAAGACCTGGGACTGGAAGTCCCATTCTCACCAGGTATTTCCTTCAGCAGTTTTCCAGAAGATCTGTAAATATTATACCACAGCAATGCATGTTTAAGTATGTTTATAGCAGTGCAGTTTGTAAAGCTAATTCTTGGAAGCAATGCAAATGTCCATCATTTGCAAAATGAATGAAGAAGACGTGATATTTTTATACAATGAAGTATAATTCCACTATAAGAAGGATACGTTTGAGGCTTTTACTGGTAAATAGATGCAACGAGAGACAATAATGCTAAGTGAAAATAATCAGATGCGCATGTACAAACATCTTATTGTCTTCTTCGTGTGAGAAGCAGAAAGATAAAATAAAATATGAAGGGTATTATAGATACTCTGAAACAAGAATGATGAATATTGTTCAAAAGGTAGAAATTACTGAAGTGAGGGGAAGGATAGGAGAAGATGTGGAGAAAACAGATACATCTATGTATGCAGGCAGAATGGTCTGAACAACTGTACTGAGGATTTCTGCCAGTCTATGGAAAGGAGCAGTTAATGATCTATTTTGTCTTCTTATTTTCCTTTACCTCTTTTTCTTTCATATATATATATATATATATATATATATATATATATATATATACATTTCTAATTTTGTTTAAATATATTTGGTAATATGAACAACTAATTTGAAGGTAACACTGTTCCAAAAATATTGTGAAATGTGTACTATTTGGTTTAGTCAAATTTTGTGTCATTTACAATTTTTCTACTTTAATACCACTTTGTCCTCTTTTTTAAATATTTATTTATTTAGGTTTTTTTTTTTTTTTCTTGTTTCAGAACCTTTGTTTATTCACTCATTTTTTTTTTATGGCTGGCTCAGCCTGCCCCAAGGGCAGGGCTGGCGCAGCATGTGGTGCCGGGGATCGAACCGCGGTCCCTGAAGCCGCCCAAGCTTTCCCAAGCAGGCGCTTTAGACCACTGAGCCATCCCGCCTGGCCCAGTCCTCTTTAAAACTAAGTGAATAAGTAAAATGAACAGAATTTTCCAAATACACATTTACACTCACTATGTACCCTGTTTTGCATAGCTATTCCAAACTATTGATGACTTTAAAGGCTTTGAAGTCGTATATGCATCCTTAAATATCATAATTGCTCTCAGTACTCAAGAACTGCTAACTATGGAATATGACAACCATTGTTATTTTCCTATCTTCTTGTTTTGATGTTCTATATATATTTTATATTTTATTTTTTCATTCTCTCTAAAATGAAAAAATTAAATGCAAGATGAGATATGAAAATCACTGATAATAATTTTTCTGAGTCATGCACTGAATTCCATTGTATCTATAGTTAATCCAAATTTTAGCAAGATTTTTGACACATATTAAAATATTGAAATAATATGAACTTTTAAAAAGTATAAACTTCAATGTTTTCTAAATACATTGAACTTTTATGCAGCGAACTTCTTAGGAAGTTGTACACATTTTTAAAACATGATTTTCCACAATTAATTGTATAGAAAAATTCTACAAATACAATTCTTATATTTATTTTCCAATATTATTTTTACATTTTTTGTCTGGCAACTTTCTAAATTTTGTATTCTCCTGATATTGTCTATATAATGACCAATGATAATATGTTCAAAGTTGACTGTCTTTTTTTATTCATTGTTTTATCTTAAATAATTTTGTTTGGTAAAAGTAAAATTGTATATACTGAAAGACAATCATTGTGTGTGGTCTCTCTTTTCCATGATTTATGTATGCTTAGACTCAGTAAATAGTGAGTGCTCTGGACATTTATGTGAATAGAACCTAAGTGTATCTGTCTATTTATATATGAGCAATTTTTAAATTAAATTTTTTCACAAATAAACCAACTTTATTTATTTTTTATTTATTTTTATTTTTTATTCATTTTATTTATTTATTTTTTTTGTGGGACTGGAGTTCAAACTCACGACCTTGCACTTGCCCAGCAGGCACTTGTGCCTCGGAGCCATCTCCCCAGCTCCCTACAAATAAACCAACTTTGATAGATATTATTTTATATTTATATAGTCCCTTCTCCAAGGACCTTAAATACTTTACAGATCTTATTTCCCATTCATCCTCACAACCTTGGGAGGCAGATATTACTCCCATTTTACAAGCAGAAGACTGAACCACAGGGAGGTTAAGTGACCTGCCCCATAGTTAAGTTCACTGTAGAACTGAACTATGAGAACTTGAGAGTCTTAGGCCCTAGCTCCTACCCAAATGCCTCATTAGAGAATCTTTATTAAAAAATCTTTAAAATAAACTATCAAAAATATCATTTTATGAAAATAGTGTCTTCCTACTGCCATCAAATAAAGAAAACAATCTATACTGATGGTTAGAAGCCGCACGACCCATATATGGGATCTCTTTCCTAAGCACTCTGAATCCTGTAATTAAGAAAATTTCTAAGGCAGAAACCATGATTTAAAAGTTGAACTTAATTTAGAATATTTACTTTGTGTTAATTTATAGAAATCTTTATTGCAATATATAAAATATGGGAGAACTATCCCCAAAATCTCAACTATCAATTTTAACCTACTTTCTATGTGTATCCCATTCAAAATCTGCAACAAAAGCATGCCCCAGTTAAAAAAAATAGTTGTACACATTTTTTTTGGTGGTACTAGGGTTTGAACTCACAACCTTGCATTTGCCAGTCAAGCACTTATGTCACAGAGCTATCTCCCCAGTCTCATTATTTATATACATTCTTTAGTACTTACTTTCTTGAGATCTAAGTAACTTTGACCTCTACAATTGCAAGAGGTGCTCACCCTGATTATTATCTCCCAGAAATTTATCAGTACAGAAAACTGCTGAAGTATGTATATATTTTTGGTGGATCCTATACATATGAATGGAGAAAACAAATAAAATAAGTATCTACTTTGCAAAACTGATTTGTACATTAGGCCAATTTGTGTAACAACATTTAACAATTTAACAATTTTTTTTTCCTGGGCTGGGGTTTGAATTCATGACCTTGCACTTCCCAGGCAAGTATTTGTGCCACGGAGCTATCTCCCCGGCCACATTTAACAAAATTTTTACCATCTTGTTCATTGATACCTATACAGAGAATAAAATGCAGTCCTTCCTCAATATTATTCCTCAATTATCTCAGCATATAGAAATTAGTGTATGTGAGTATGAACTAATTATAGAGAGCATCTCTATATGTAGCACAGCTATTCTCAAAACTTCCATCTTTAAGAATATTATCCCTTTCTGTTTTTTTTTCACATGAAAACTCAAGATCTTCTCCACAAACAAATGTAATAATTCTGCTTTTCTGTTTAAAAGAAATACTTTTCCCAAAATAGTTATAGTTGTTTTCCTTTTCTCTCTCTCATGTGTGTGTGTGTGTGTGTGTGTGTGTATGTGTGTGTGTGTGATTTTAAAGTGTCCTTAGGGAAGACATGATGTAGAGTTCCATCTCAATGTATGTTTCCACATGTCAAACAGTCATAAAGTTATACCTATGTTGAAATTATTATTATAGATAAATGTGCATATAAATAAAGTTGAAAATCATGTTATCTTTAAGTTTACAGTGGCACATGGAAACCTTGCTATGATGTTTCTAAATTGAAACTTGCTGCTGTTCTCCATAGAACAATTAGAAAGCTCTTGACCTTCCTCAGGTGTTTCTAGGCTGACTCTCTTCCAGGCTCTTTCAAGTGGGAAAGGTTTGATCTTTCATCTCATCTTCCCTGAAGCACTTATCCATGAGTATAACAATCTTCTCCAACAGCGTCTGCATTTCCTTCAGGGAACAAGTGGCTAAGGACATGATTTGCCTTCCTCCATAGAACTGCCTCCAATGTGGTACACTCAGAGATGGAGAACGACATTTTCTATGTCATTATAAAAAGCATTTGTTTCATCATTGTCTCATTTAAGACTTTTGCCTTAAACTTTATGAAACCAATTTTCCCGTTAAAATGTTCTCCTGTGCAAATGATTTGAAAATTTCCTTGAGGCTTAAAATAGCATTTTATCCCTTTCCTAGGCATTAAGTTTTCAAACATGCATTGTGAGGTTTTGCATGCAGGAAGACTAAGTATAAATGTCAAGTTGTTTTTTTCTGTGAGACTCCATTTCAACATCTTGTTTCAAAAAATGCACATATGTGGATAATCTGAAGCTTAAAAATCTACATGATCATGCATTTGCATTAGTAGTTTACTCAAGTAAGACATAATTTATTATCGAAGAATGACTTCCACTCTGCCCTCATTTTCCCAAGTTTATCCTCTTCTTTTGCTATGCAAATTATGTATCGAAAAATATAGACTTCTCCAGCTTGTAAACCTGAAGATACAAAACTAGTGGAAGGTGTGAGTTCAAGGTCAACCAGCCCTTCTCTCGTCCATGACTTCCTCACCATATATAAGTTGCATTTTTAAATTATTTTATAGCTTTCTCAGAAACATTTGGCTTATTATGGTTTACTATCTCTCTTCCTATCTTATACAGATATTAAATTGATCCAATACATCTGAGCGTATTGCTGTCTGGAAGAAAGTACACCCACCAAACAGTAGACACTTTCCTAGTGCAGTAGAGGGTCTTAGTTTTTCTGTAATTTGATTTTGATTTTCTAATGTTTTTTCCGAATACAATATCATCACAGGCAAGTCCCCAGTTAGTGAACATTCGAGTTGCAAACTTTCATAAGTCTAAAGGGATCTTTCACTGTGAAGAGTAACGGATGTAAACAAGTATCCAATAATGGAAACAGCTCCCTTGTCTGCCGGCTGTTGTCACAGCTGAGTGACCGTGCACTCATGCACAATGCAACAGCATGCAGTGGGACAGTGCTCCAGCTAAGCCCAGAACATCTGGAAGAGGGAATGCAGTGGTGCTGTGGAGGGACGGCTGGGAAGCGCGCAGCAGAAGAGTAACTGAGACAGAATTTGGTACCAGCGATGGGGTCATTACTATAGCTAAAGATGACCATGCGGATGATGAGTTTTTGGGAATAGATTATGGGAAGACATAGGAAAATTTGAAGATGTCCCCAGAAAGCAGACTTCAGGAAAATCTTTAACTGTTCTGTTTGGGAGAGTCTGATGAGAGCTTAGAAGCCCAAAAAGCTGATAGAAACCCTATATGTAAAAAGCAGGCTGGTGAGGTTTCTACTGGGAAGGACTGCATTGGTTGTTGGACTTTGCATGATTTGTGCTATGGCTTGGCAGAAAGTTTGTCTGCATTTTGTTCATGTCCAGGGACTTTGCTTGAGACTAAGATTAGACATGGAAGACTGACTAATCCTTCAAAAGAAATGTGACAGTAGTTGAATTTTGAGGGAGTGACATGGCTATTGTTGGGAATTTTACTGAGACTTATGTTGAAAATCAAGAGCAGAGAGAACAGAAGGATGGTTTAAGATATTGTGAGTTTGGTCAGAAAGAAAGCGCCAATAAAGCTATGAATGCAAGTATAGCACTGAGAAGATCTCCATGGCTGAGAAGGCACAACAAATTGGAAAAGATGGCCTGAGACTGTCACAGGAGGTGGCAGGTCCCACACTTTAAAACCTCAGAATAGACTGTGCTTTGGGGAAAATGTCTCAGAACAACATGTTCCAAAATGACTGCAGTGACCACATCAGGCTCCAGAATGGTGATGGCATATGGAATGTATTCCTTGGGCTCTGGGTCAGAGTGCTCAGTGATCCATGCATTCAATCCCTGCCAAGAGAGAAGGGAGACTTGCTACTGTTCCAGCTGGCAAGAGACCTTGGCATTACCCACATGGTGTTGGTATTAGGCACTTGAAGAATGCAGCAGCTCTGAGATTAAAAAGGTTTCCACCTAGATTTCAGAACACCTGGGAGGCCAGGTAATGTGCCCCTGAGAGGGCAGTATGTGAAGCACAGCATGAGGAGCCTATTCATTGGAAACCAAGGAAGCATAGAAAAACTAGGAATGTGGATCATCTAAGGGAAACTGCAAAGAGGGAGCAAAGCAGGCCTAAGAGAGAGAGGCCATGAGAGCTACCACCACAAGTGCTATAGAGCTGGGGCCACATAGAGCTCACAATTTGCGATGGATTGCTTCAGATGTTTCACATGGATTTAATGTTTGCCCTACTGGATTATGGACTTGTGTTGGTCCCAGTGCTTTGTATTCCCCTGTTGTGTGTATTTTTTGTGGTGGTGATGTTTATCATGTGCCACTGAATGTTGGAAGTGTCTAACTTTTCTTTTATACAGGGGCTCACGTCTAAGAGTTTGCCTTAGAACTTGGATGACTTGGGACTTAGACTTTTCAACAATGGTGGAACTGCTAGGGATTTAGCAACTCTCAGAGATGGACTAAAATGTGTTTTGCATAAAAGGATATGTGTGAATCTTCGTAGTTCAGGGGCAGAATGTTTTGATTTGTATCTAGTTTACGCCTCAAAACCTCATGCAGTCATGGGGTTTGTGACTGATTATTGGGTGGATGGTACACCTGCCCTGGAGCAGGTGATTTGCCTTTGCCTTACAATATGCAGAGGAGAGGGAGGCTATCTACCTGCCTGAACTCGTGCCACCGCCTTTGCTATCTGCTCTTTGCTTCCTTCAACAAAGGTTGCTCTCTGCCACGTGCCACCCTGCCTTTGAGCCAGATGGGTATGGACTGAAATCTCCACTACCTATGAGCTAAATAAATCCTTTCTTCTTTCATTTTGGGTATTTTGTCCTGGCAATGGGAGAAAAGTAACTCTTTGGTCAGCAAAGGTGCAAAACTCTACCAGTGCTGGCTTTCCTCAAATACCTTGGGAGAGTAAATACTTCTTCAAGCAACACCTGGAGAAAGCTAGAATTCACAAAAACGAAAAACACTTGTCATTATTTTCCCATTGTATATAGTTTACCTTTCAATTTATTGATTTCTTGTGCATAGATTTTATTAGACAAAATGGTTATTCATGACAACTTATTTAGCTTTACACTATTTTCTGTGTAGGTCAATTTCGGAGTTCTTCAAGTTGCCTTTGCTTGATTTTTTTCTCAATGTACTATATATATATATATATATATATATATATATATATATATATATATATATATATGTGGCTCCCTACAATGAGAAGGAATAAGCTTACATTAATAGAACTTTAACATTTTCTAATCATTTACATAGATAAATATAAATTCATACATTAACAACAATCTCAATATTAAAAGGTGCAGAAAATTTTACATTGCTACTAAAATGTCACATAAACTAAATTCTGAGCTACTTTAAAATTTTCAAAATATAAATGTGTGCTTTTGTGTCTCATTCATACGAAGAATAGTGGTTTTTCTTTTCAGTCACCTTTGGTAATAGGATTTATTTTGTGTGAGGGATTGTGAATACCTTCTATGGCATGTTAAGACAGAAAAGTTAATAATGGTCTTTTCTCTCTTAGTAACTATTTTCTCTATTTTTTCCTCATCAGTAAATACCATATCTCAAAATTCAGAATCTTCTAAAACCTGAAATGAATAATAAAAGATAAGCAAGAACAGCATCAGCTAATACACCCATTTCTTTGTGTTCATCAGAATTTAGTTACATGGCTATTTCCAACTTCAAGAGACACTCACAAACATGATACTACAGCTGACCCTGTCCCTAACTCCAGTAATGAAGAAGAATGGGAAATTAATATTAAATTATCAGTAACAACCTCTGACATACAGCCGGAATTTCAATTATCCATTTATTTGTTTAAAGAATATAGATATTGGCTGGCAAGGTAGCTCAATGGTTTGCTTAGGCACGCTTAGAGACCCACTTTGATCCCTGGCACCATATGCTGCCCCAGCTCCACCCTTGGGTGGGCTGAGCTGGATAAAAAACAAAGAATGTAGTTGCAGTACTTTTAAGATCTTATAGATTTTAATTTCAGTTCAACCATGCCATGTAATAAAAGACTTACTGCATTAAATCTGTTCATTTCATGTGTAGGCTAAGGCAAAACTTCTCAGAGCATGACATTAATCCTGGTCATGCCTTCGTATCTTTTCACTGCAGCTTCTCCTTCTTTGCCATACACTTCTTTTATTTCTCTTTAGTTTTATATTCATATCAAGTCATATATATATATATATATATATATATATACATATACACACATTATACATTCTAAAGTGATTTATAACTGAATTTAATCATATCCTAGATTTCTCCTCAGTAACCAAATAGTTTCATATTCTTTCACTGAGTATTTTTCTCTGGAGAAAAACTTTGGCCGGGAGTGGTGGCACATGCCTATAATCCCAGCACTTGGGAGGCTGAAGCAGGAGGATCAGTGTGTGTTTGAGGCCAGTCTGAACTGCACAGCAAGACCCTATCTCAAAAAGACCAAAAAAAAAAAATGCGAGAGAAACTTTGTACATAGCTAAGAGTGCCTTTATGTAACATAACTTGATACAAAAAATAATGCCAGTATGTTCCTATTATTAGGCTAGCTCATTTGAAAACACTATGAGAATGTTTTTCTAAGACTTGATTATGGTGATTAGTTTTGGAAAAGTACAAATTATTTCTAATGACACTTTCCCTTCTCTCTTATTCATTTATTTTCTCCAGAAACATTATTTTAAGGAGAATAGAAATAATCAAAACATTTATAACTATGTCATAAATAAGATGTGTTACCAATATTTGTGTTTGTTGAGTGTGCACACGTTCTACAGGATGTTCTATAGGTCTGTGGAAATCCTTGAGTGTGAAAAGTACTTGATATACTGGAATTTGGCAGCACTGAGTGGAGAATGGTATCAGAGACACGATTCTTTTCGTGAAGGAGAGTTTTATCAAATGTCGGAGCAGCTGGCTTGACAGATTGTTCTTGTTTGTCCCGGCTTAGATTTTATTGAACACTTCAGCCTGTATTGGATATGCTCTTTAGGCCACCCATGGCATTTCCAGTACCTCTTCAAAGGTCAGAATGACAGCTGCATAGCTGAAATATTCTCTACTGAAAATATTTATAAAGTGATCAACCCTTCTGCGTCTTTCAAGTGCTCTCTCTATTTTAAATGATTTGTAAGAAATTGGAGACCCAGTTTTGGTATTCACTTTTCTAGCTCCTTGATATGGCACAAAATACTAAGTTAGAATAAATTGGATTAATGTGTTCTACATAAGGTTCCTGTGAGGATTCAATACATGGAAATATTTTATAATTTTAGTTTATCATACAAGTTTCTTCAAGGTAAGTATAACATATGCTTATATAAATGAACGTAGAAGCTTAAAAAACTAAATGAATCAAGAAATAAATATTACACAGCACACATTACAGATAACTTGGCCTTCTTATGTGTGACCTCTGTAGTCATACAAAACTAGCCATTATATAGTGATGTCAAAATCTTTTATCGTTATACTAGAAAAAATGTAATATACTAAATACTGTTGCATATAACACTTTTACCTAGAGATATGATGAGACAGATTTAATGAGATATTTGCTTAATGTAACAAAGCTCAGAATATATGACCTCACAAATGCGTACTTATCATGGTTATAACAGAGATAATGGCAAACTTCGACTGCTGGCTGGAGTTGTGCTTTTTCCTGTATCTGCATAAGCGCCTGCCCCTCTGTGTGGTGTTCTACCTGGTAGCTCTTAGATCTCTCTGGTTTCTGCTCAAATTCCTAGGTCTTCTCATTTATGTTTACTCTGCACTTGTGTATCCACTGAAATAAAATGTATTAGAAATTATAAAGTATATTTTATTAAGCACTTACTAGGATTGAGATTCTCAAAGCAGTAAATGATTTTAAATAATTGTGCTCCCAAGGTAATTGTGCTTACAATTTAATGATCTATGTAAACAAAAACATCCTTTGAAAAAATACTGTCAATGTTGAATCTACTGTTTTAATGGATTCCACAGTCTGATACCACTTCACTTGAATAATAGTACATGAAGTAGAAATAATAGGAATACATATTGAATTTGGAGGTGCTCTACCATTACTAGATTGACTTTAATTTTTTTATTAAAAAGTTTGGGGATTATTACATATGTAACTGGAAAAATTTATATGACTTTCTATGTGTAGGTAATATGATGTTCATCCATAATTAATTTACATATATTATCATGCCCTTTGAAAATACATTTTTTGATTTTTCTTTTCGGAACCAGGGATTGAACTCAGGTCCTTGTGCTTGCCAGTCAAGCACTTATTCTACTGAGCTATTTCCCAGCCCCTCAAAAAATAATTATTTAAACTTATAAATAGGATTGTTTGCATCTTATAGCTCTCATATTTCAATGGTTTGCATCGAAATTTAAATTACTTTTCTCTTACTGAACATGAGTATAAATTACTCATTGTACTTCATATTTTGCAAGTGAAACAGAGATTTTATTAACTTTTGTATCTGGGGCACGAAGTGCAGTAAACAATTCCAAGTGCTTTTGACTTCTGCCTTTAAAGTATCATTTTCGACATAATTTTTCATTTAAAGTGCATAATTATTTTTGCTTAAAATAAATAGTGTATTTTGATGCATGCTAATGCTATCTTTTTTCACTTCTAGGAAGGATTTTTAAAATAGTTTGGTAGCTATATTCCTAAAGCTTTGTGCTTTTAAACTTCAATTGAATCTATAATATGGATAAGCAAAGATAAATATTTATACCTAAAGAAGATTGGAAATATCTGACAGGAGTGTTCTTATTTATTATACAATAATAAATAAGACTTCAAATAATATGTAAATCTGACAAATACTTGCTCATGTGAACCTAGTAGGGTTCGAAAATATTTTGTAAAATAATATTTTAGTATTTACATGCATCTTGTGAAGAAGTTTGTGACATTCATATCAAAGGACTCTACTGAAAGTCTGAGAATAGATAATACTCTAATGCCTCCAGGTCTTTGCATTGTTCTCTTTCTGCATCTACAAGCATTATGTCTCCCCTTTACCATCAAAGTCTCCTGTAGACACCAGATTTTTGTTTTTCTACATTTTCAAGCTGAGCCCTGAGACAATTTGACCAAGAGAATGTGAACTTGTGTGGTGCCCATCATGAATAACTATTCTTACATGCATAGTACTGGTTTACAAAGACTTTTTCCTCCTACTATCTTCTAAAAGAAAAGTTTTCTCTAGTTCAGATCTGTCCCAGACCACTCAGTAAGTAAAATTACTTGAAGAGAAGTCAGCCCAATAGCGCCGATTTGAAGCCAAGCAGAAGCTGACACATAAATCCATGGCTGGGAAAAAAAACTATTTCAGTTAAGATGCAGTGCAACTGCAGGATAACTTTCTCACCACTGAGAAAGAAAAGCTAGACTTTTTAAAGGTGTAGTGCAAAAATAATACAATAAAATACTGAGGACAAAATACTTGACTATTGATTTATCTTATAAGATATCAATTATTTATTTCTTTATTTAACAACAACCTATCATTGTTAGGCTAAGATTTATTAGTTGATAGTTATCATTCCCCATAAGGAATCAACTGTCTACTAGAGCAATGTGCATTAAAATTTTGAAAAAGAATTTCAATAATGCTTGGATATTTGTCACTATATCATTATGTTTCTAAGTAAATTAAAATTTTATATTTGTTTCCTCCAATCCAAAGTACTTTTCCAAACTTTATACTGTATGTTAACTATTGATGAGGAAAATGTGAAAGCCTGGTAAGTGTTGGAACTCTATTAATTTTGTCGTCATGCATAACTGGGATGGTTTCTGCCTCCAGAAATGGGTGTTCTGCAGAGCTCTCTTCAGTTCTTTCCAGAGTACTCAGAGGGAGGAGGGAGAGGGAAAGAAAGAGAAAGAGACATAGAAAGAGGAGAGAGAGAAGGCTTCCTTTTTTTCTTTTTTCTCTTTCTTTCTTTCTTTCTTTCTTTCTTTCTTTCTTTCTTTCTTTCTTTCTTTCGTCTTTTGAGACAGGGTCTTACTATTCAGTTCAGGCTGGCCTTGAGCTTACTTTTTTGTAACCCAGGCTGGTCTTAAACTCCCACCGATCTGCCTGCCTCAGTCTCCCAAGTACTGGGCTTCCAGGCATGCACCACCATGGCCCAGCTGAGAGAGAGAGAAAGATTTTAAATAAGTCTAATTCATCAATTTTCAGGGTAAACCTGAGCTATCCTGAAAGACTATATTGTATCTCATTTATGCAGAATAAATAAATCTGAAAATCCGGACATTATATAATAGCTTTAGATTTTATATGATAGTTCAAGGCCACTGACTATTATCTCTTTTACTCTACCATTATTCCAATATAAAATGTTTGCCTGAAACCACAGGAACTTAGTTTTAAGCTTTAAATGCAAGTAGTTTTGTATAAATTGTTTTAGTTTTACTAAATACAGCATTACCATGTTTCTTTTTCTGTGATGTAAAACATCTCAAAAAATTTCAGCAATGTGAGAAAGAAATACTTTCAGCTATGTTTCTGAAGAAAATAACAGATTTAAAATGAGAAAAACATTTCACTGTATACTGGAAAATTTTTAGTGAAATAGGTACTCTGTGTTTTCACCATACGTTCACAAAGAATGCGAATTTAAGGACACAATAAGGGTCTTAACTTTCCTAATCACTCCATTACGTATATCTATATTTCATAGCGTACATTTTAAACATGTTAAATGAAAAGTCACAGGTATATAAAAATGCACCACAAGTTCTAACAGACATCTCAGTAAATACCAACTAATCCACAGATAACGATATACCTATGAAAATATATTGTACATCATATGCAGTCAGATTCAAATCAAAACTGTGGAAGACGCCTATGAAAACAAATAGCTATGTCCTGATCATACTTCATTAGGGAATTAAATCTCAGTGAAAATACATTGTTGAAATCACTCATGGGAGGAAGAATGAACGCAAATACCTAGGTCAATTCATCAGGTGAAGATATACGAGATATTTTAATCTGCCTGGTAGAACATTAAAAGCTGAGCAATTCATAAATGATAGGAATCCATTCTTTATACTTTTGGAAGCTGTAAATTCCAAGATCAGAAAAATGTTAAGGCTATCCCAAGTGGTAATTCATATGAATCCTGGAAACTATTCTTTACCTGCAGACACAGTTTCTGAAAAGAAAAATTGAATGTATCAGAAACTTGGATTTAATTTCATCAACTATTATAATTAACCTCTATTTTCCTAGAAACTTTTGCAAAATGGTGGTTCAGCATTAATCATATTTGGAAATTTCTAATTTTTCCTGCTTTTGTTAGAGTTTCCATTTTGTTTCTTTTTATTCATTTTGAACTATTCCACAATTATTATTAAAAGATGAAATAGGCTTATCTTTTAAGCCCATTTGCGTAACTATAATATAATTTTTCTAAGAATGTGAAATATGGGGCCCGGCAGGATGGCTCCTTAGTCTAAAGCACCTGCTTAGGAAAGCTTGGGAGGCTGCAGGGACCGCGGTTAGATCCCAGGCACTACATGGTGCGCCAGCCCTGCCCTCAGGGCAAGCTGAGCCTGCCATAAAAATAAATAAATAAACAAACAAAAGTTCTGAAACAAGAAGAAAAATTTTTAAAAAGAAAGACAATTTAAAAAAAGAATGTGAAATATATTTATTTTATATATTATGATGATTTTATATATATTTTATTTTTGATCAACTTTTGTTGGTAGCTTTCTTACGAGTCTTCAGTGGTTAAACAAGTAATGTTATCTGATTCCATCTATGCCATGTGTATCTTTGAATTTTTCATGACCAATAATAGGCTGTTTATAGTTCAGGATTACCATGACTTGCTACTTAGGATTTACATCTTACAAAGCTCCACTGATAATATAATAAACAAAATATTTTTCATAGAACCAATTCATATCTCTGATTTTCATTAGAAGTGACAAATAGCAATGAACATATGATTAATCTCGTTAATAGGTATCAGGATCATGCTTTGTAAAGGTGCTATTACAATTTCTTTTCTTTCCAATATAAAATTTGGGACATCCATTGAATGTAGCAAGAGCTCTAGTGTTGACTAAGTTTAAATACCCAGTGATGAGCCATCTTGTGTTAAACATGCTAAGGGATACCTAGGTCTGACACATTGTAGATGGCTTGGTATAAACTAGCCAGGTTATAATTCATAACTACCAAAAGTTTTATTGGCAACACTGAACAACATGATTTAAAAAGTAAAGACTCTGTTGGGAGTTATTGACTGCATTTTGAGGCAGAGAATTATCCTCTTGTCTCTTGAGTCTGCACTTCATAAGAAGACCTGAATCGCTATTGTGGAAAAATTAAGATTCCAACCTACATGTTAAACTCAACATTACTCACTGGGGGGGGGGGGGCTCATTTATGAGAAGCCATAGTGAGCTCACAGCTGTGGAGGGCAGTGAGGATGGGTTTGTGGAGAACGGAAGTCATCTCCCTGTGAATCCCCTGTGGCTAAGACAAATTCTGCTGCTCACAGAAAAGAATATGCTTCTTCATGCACAGGAAAGAGTACAGTTCCCTCTGTTATGCTTCACAGATCTTTCCTTGGCACTAACTTATTCTTACAAGACAAGAACTATGTAACATAAACAGTGGAAGTAAGAACCATGGCGAACTGGTAAGTAGGAAAAAACAGTAATTTTAAAAGAGAACAGAGAAAAGTTCTTAGCAGCGTCATGCCCTCGGGGCAGGTTGAGCTGGCCATAAAAATGAGTGAATAAACAAATAAAGGTTCTGAAACAAGAAAAAAAAATTAAGTAAATAAAAAAAATAAAAAAATTCTTAGCAGTGTCATTATTTACATGTTCAGTTTTAGGAACTTTTTTACCCTTTATTGCTTGAACAATGTATGTAGGGCATTCGTGTCTTCTACTGAATAAGAGCACTTAATTGTCACAGATGAATACAATTTGATGTCAGTGGTTAAACATCACATACGCCATATACATCTCTCACTGTAGCTGATTACCTGCACAAAGGAAGCCTCTATCAGTAAGCACTGCCTCCCTTATAAGCAATAGTAGGAAATATCTCTGTGTTGGAAAATATCTCTGTCTCTCTGTATATCTGTCTCTATCTCTCATTTCCCCTCCTCTCTTTCTTGCTCTGTTAATTTTCTTATCTGTAAAAGACTTAGAAAAAGTTACTACCTCGTTAGACCTCAGCAAACAGCAATCATTAGTCTAAACAAATTTCCATCGCAAAATTTTTCATCTAAGGCAAAAGAACACAGGTAGAAATCTCCTAGAAGCCCACTTCATGGAAGTAGAACTGAAACCAGGCTGTATCCATTATTTATATGAGAAGGTTATCTGAAATCGCTATGCCATTTACTAGCAACATCCTTCCATAACGAATACTGAGGAGATCTACCTTATTCTGAATGAGTCATTCAGAACCATTTATAAAGTATGTTCCTCTGTTTATGTGCATGAGTTTGTTTTCTATGTTGCCATTTAAATAAAATTGATCACTTCTGAAGTGTTCAAAATTCTAAGCGTTTTGCTTTTATTTTCAATACTGAAAAAAGTTATCAACCTATGTTCGCACTACATAGTGATCACATACACCATAGGGAGTTAGTACCCATGCACTGCACATTTTCATTTTGCACCCTCTTCATTCTCCTTCCTCCTTTTCTTTTATATCTTTCATTCTTTTCCATAATTCTCCACATACCAACAGCATTTATTCTGTCTCTCTTGGTGGCATTCTAGTACACTTAAAGTGATGTAATCTTAGTAGTGCTTGATCAAAATATTAAAGTCCAAGAGGAAAGCATCTTCAAAGCCAAAGTGGATGGATCCCTGGTCTAGCTGAGACATTGGAAGGCCTGCCAAATAAATAATGCAATCTTTTCAGCCTTGTGCAGAATCAGATCAATACAAATTTGAAAAAACAGTCAGGATAAAGAAATCCTGAGGTTTGCTTTACGTATGATTCTACGTTACCAGTAAGTGGTTTCAACTTGGCATCCATTCAACTACTTGATGTTGTGCAGTTGGCAAAATTCAGACTAGATCGTAAGAACTAAAGTCTATAGTGAGACAGGGATGATGCCATAAATAATATTTCAAGCATGAAGCGTAAGAATGGAAAAGGTAAAAGAAAAAATATCCACATAGCTCACTATAATTTTAGTTGAACAGAAAAAAATGTGCTAAGATGATTTCACTGCTTCTTTTGTCTGCAGATAAAATGGTTATCCTCTTATAAGAACAGGCATACATACTCAAGAGATCATGTAAAGTTATCTCACTCATGTGACACTTTCAATCTTACTCAAATGAGAAAATTCCTCATTATTTTATTCTATGATTAAAACTTTAATCATAAAAACATGTTATCATATTTCCTTTTGCAAATTCAAATATACAAAGATACTTGGAACACATTAAGACAGTCATTCAAGCCTTAAAATTAATATGTTGGCTGAGGATCATGTTAACTTTTATCCTTAGGTAAGACTCATTTTTATAAACTAGGAATTTTAATTGACATGTGCAAAGAATTGCTTGCAAACTGACATTAAATAGTAAGTGTTTTCTGACCACTCTCACCGGTTGTGGTTGATAACTACATTATGTTTGGTATATCCCAGGCAGTTGCATGAAATCTAAACTTTCAACTATATTGTAGATAGACTATGGGCCAAGTAATTACCTACAAGTGCTGGTGTTAATTATTACATTTTTGGATAAAAGTTATTAGTTTTTTCCTAATTGATTATCTAGTACAAACATGATTTATGCCATGCTTTTAATGTCAGGAAGGCTTCTATTATAAAAGACAAAATTTCTTGTTCACATCCCCAGAGTTTAGTGATTCCAGCATGTAAACTGATCTTCACTGGGGGCTGGCAAGATAGCTCAGCGGACTAATGAACCTGCTGAGGCAAGTCTAGGCAAGTACAAAGATCAGGGTTCATCCAGGGACCACATGCTGTGCCAGCCCTGCCCCCAGGGCAAGCTGAGTGGGCCACAGATCCCGGGCATAGTGATGTACACCTATACGCCTCCTGCTGAAAACAGGAGGATCAGTATAAGTCTGATCTGTGTAGAGAGACCCTGTAATAATCAAATATATTCAAAAAGCAAAAACAAAAACAGAAAAAACAAAACTGATCTTCATATCCCTTGTATTATTATGCTATTGAGATAGCTAAAAATATTAAAAGTAACTTACATGCAAAAAGACAGCATAGCATAACATAATGTGTGTGTTTCATATGCATCTTTTGTTTAAGGAAATTCAGCCCTATTCTTTCCCATTTAAGCAAAGAATTGTGATTTGAGTAAATTTTAAAAGAAAAATAATGCTTCACAGTAACACTTGAAGGGAAACATGGAAGTTATAATCATAGCTTTATTTTTCTATTTTGACAAAAATAAAAGAAGTATCATTACCATAAAAATGATAGAATAAACTTACAATGTGTTCATTTATAAAATGTCATTTTAAGAAAATTATTTATATGTACCCTATTAGAGAAATATGAATACTGAAACTCTTTAAAGTGTTTTTTTTTATTCTACTGTGGATTTTTCCCTTAAAATTATTAGTATTATCATAATTAGCATTTTAGTTATCCACAAGAAGCGTTTAATAAGTTAATATAATTTTAAATTATAATGATAGAAGCATATGGAATTTCTAAATTAATGGAAAGATGTATCATCAAATATTTTATTGTAATAGCATGGAAATTGTGATAAAATAATTTTAACTGAATCTCATCCTCCTCAAACTTATTTCAACAGTTTTCATATCATATCAGATTTCCATTACACACTAAAGAATATGTTTATCATTTAAACTCCATTTCTGTTGTCTTCTTAAATCTATAGATCTGATGGAAATGAATGTCATACTAATATAAGTTCATCTAGATTCACTGATAAAAATCTCTCTAAGAGATAGAATAAGGTATTAAGAGAAAAGACAAGTTAGACTAGATAAAGTGACTCAGTAGAGGAAAAAGTCTTGCTTTATCAATAAAGTCTCACAGTATTTCAGTATGTAAACCTATACATACTGTACTAAATGTTCTAATCGTCTTCCTTTTTTGAAATTGGCCATTATTTTTTATTTCACAACAAAGGAAATGCAAGTATTAAATAGTTTTAAGGATAAGTACTCAATTGTGGATAATCCAGGGAAAATTTTGCATATACTGAAATCTCTATGTATTTGTCTACATCTTTGAGAGTGAAAGGGAGAGATAGAAAGACAGGGAGAGAAGGAGAGAGATAATGCATTCTATGTAGCATCTGCATTACTCAAACTTGGAAAATAAATGGCAGACAGAGAAAATGCATTATTTCTTGGAGGTTGCAGCGACATGCCCAAAAATATAATTGAAAAGAAATAAAATGGTAGCATAATGCCAATTGTCTCGGTATGTCCCTACCATGCACACAGACATCAGAAGAGATGGAAAGTCTTATTAAATAATTCCCAGTTATCAAATCTTATTAACACAACCCACATATACAACTTACTTTTTTCAATAAATTGTTTTTAACTTTTCAATGTAGTATCAAGGAGTAATTCTCATGTGTGCATCAGTTTTTTATGTTAACCTATTTATAAACTATTAAATAATTTGGGATACAGCAGACACATAACATTTCAATGAAATGACTTTAATTATTTCCTATGTGGAAATAGGTAAAATGTAGAAAGTGATTCAGACAGGCCCTAGCCCTTCAAGGTCAGTAAGGACTCAGGACATAAGAGAACCTGCGCTGTAATATCCTATAATTCAGAGGTGTCCCAAATTTTCTGGTCGAGGAGATTATGGGACCTCAGAGGAAAGGGATGAATGAACTATAGTGTGTCTAAGGAGAGTCACCCAGAGAAAAACAT